>CM033642.1:253258773-253334902 GCA_019512145.1 Engystomops pustulosus | reverse complement strand
GAGCAGTACAGGACATGTATTACAGGTAGGGGGCAGTACAGGACATGCAGTACAGGTAGAGGGCAGTACAGGACATGCAGTACAGGACATGTAGTGCAGGTAAAGAACTCTACAGGACATTTAGTACAGGTAGGGGTCAGTACACTACATGTAGTACATGTAGAGGGCAGTACAGGACATACAGTACAGGTAGAGAGCAGTACAGGACATGTAGTACAGGTAGAGGGCAGTACAGGACATGTAGTACAGGTAGAGGGCAGTACAGGACATGTAGTACAGGTAGAGAGCAGTACAGTACATGTAGTACAGGTAGGGGGCAGTACAGTACATGTAGTACAGGTAGGGGGCAGTACAGGACATGTAGTACAGGTAGGGGGCAGTACAGTACATGTGGTACAGGTAGAGGGCAGTACAGGACATTTAGTACAGGTAGGGGGCAGTACACTACATGTAGTACAGGTAGAGGGCAGTAGAGGACATGCAGTACAGGTAGAGGGCAGTACAGTAAATGTATTAAAGGTAGATATTAGTACAGACCATGTAGTACAGGTAGGGGGCATTAGGGACATGTAGTACATGTAATACAGGTAGAGAGAAGTACACTTGAAGATGTGAAGAGGAAAATGACAATTGCAAGCAGGTCCAGCTTATATGCGAGGTAATTAAAATACATAATGGTATTATATTGAAGCCCAGAACTGCACGACATTCTACATTTGGTAAAAAAAAAAAGTTTTCCAAAGCTCCATTCACCCTGCTATTACATCTCTCATGGTTACATTGAGCCAGGCATTGTTTAGGGGCGTTTATCCAGCTGACACTCCTGGTTGAGCTGATTCAGGTTTTGAATGAGAAAAATAGATTTATCATTTTCCGATTGCATTGAAATAAATCCTCACCTCAAAACGCTCCGTTTTAATACCAGCCTCCAAATTAGAGAGGGGAAGTTGTATGGGAATATGTATACATCCATGGATTATTTATCATCTCACAGTCATTTAACAATAAAAGCCTTAAAAGATTTAGATGCTTTAAATATCTCCAGACAGAACCCAAGCGCCATAAGAGATGATCTCCTTACCCTTAACGTACTTAACACGTAATCTCATTACTTGTGCTCTGCTGGACTCAGATACAATTACTAAGAAAATACATTACTGTGTGCAATAGAACAAAAGAAAACAAACTGTTGACAAGTCACATCCTACAATGAGCTCATTACTTCTGACAGATATGGAAAAATGGAATTAAAAGATTGCGATCAGTCGTGCCCAATTTCAGGGGATGTTGTCAAATAGGTCTTTGAACTTTCGGAAAAAAAAGAGAACTTTGCGGTGGCTTACATAACGTGTCATCACTTTTTCTCTTATGATACAACCTTAGGGCAAGGCACCCAAAATTGTAAAACTAGTCTCAATGTTTACATGATCTCGGACACTTCCTGTCCAGCTAAACTTTTTACTTTTCTCAGTTTCGGCAAGCCAGGGGTTTTCCACTAAAACTGGGAAAACCCTTTAGTTGAAAAAGGAGCAACACAGTAGAAAGTGAAAATGTTGACACAATTATAACGGGGCCACTTTCTGTGACATCTTGTGTCCTGCTGCCTTCCTGCAGATGGAGGGGGGCATGCAGACCTTTACTGTCAGCAAGCCTCTTCCGCTACAACGTGGTGCTGACAGCATGTCCCCTCTATCCTACAATGGACAGCAGGACACAGGATGTAACAGGAAGTCCTGAGTCCTGCTGCTGCATGGTCACGAAACCCACAGATACAGGTGGCTTTACACAAACTTTACAAAAGGTATGTACTATAAGGGGAACAAGTTCCCTGTATAACCTATTTGCATACTACTTACCCAGCATGAATTCCCAGTAGAGCAAGCATGGCATGGTATTCACCCCTTAACCAGTTATTAAAGTGGTATTTCCACAAAGTCAAGATTCTTAAACATACCAAGGATAATAAAACAACACATTCTATAATTCACTGTAATTATCATAAATACAGCATTTTCTATCAGTCCTGGTGTATACAATTTTGGTTGTCCCTGGATACAACTGTAAATCTTCTGACTACAGTCAGATTCTTCTCATGAATAGCTTCTCTTCTCTGCACACGACAGTGCTTTGTGCCTTCTAACCCCCTCCCCCCCTGCATTTCAAGACCAGCTCTGACAAAGGCACTTTAAGCCGGCAAACAGCATGTAAATAATTATTGTACAGTGCACAATTCAGGACTCTGAAGGCCCCCAAACACTGAGAAGGAAATAGAGAAAGCGCTGTAAAAAAGTTATATACAGATAAGATCTTTTTCCTTGGGGAGAGAGGGTCATAGCAGAGCTGACTGTGTGTTAGATGGCAGAGCTGGAGAGTCAATGTGTTTTATATCCATATCATGAATCTCATGATCTCTCAACTCTGATCGGTTTCCCTCACCCCCCTTTTTCCCCTCTTTTTCTATGTGTCAGATACTAGAAGCTGAAGAAAAGGGTATATAAATCTGGAACCGGATTATCTAAGCACAGTGTGGATCACAGCATCTTATATCAAAGAGGGATCATTAAGTGTCTGCGCATCCAGTGCCCGCCCATACTCAAAATAAAGCAATACAAATTGATCTTTATTGTGTAAACACTACTAGGGGATTGAAATTTGATAACTTTCTTTTATGGGCATATCCTGTGGATATGCCCATAAAATAGTCAAGATGGTAATACACTTTAAAACTTACAAAAGAAAAGTTGGCCTGTAGAGTCTCTATAAGGAGAATGGATCAGTGATTGTCACCATCAACCAACCCATACCGTGTATGTTCTGTGTGGTCATGTCAGAAAGGTTAATATACAAAGCATCCAAATCATTGTTTAGCTGAGGTTAAAGGAAATCTACCATCATGATAAACCAGGGACACTTACTCATAGATCCAGGCATCGTGACTCTGATAATCTTCTTATATTTGTTATCCATGGCCTCCTTTCTTCTAAAATCAACAAGGGCTTTCAGGGTGTTACCAGAGCCCCTCATAGGCTGTTACAATGAGCAGAACATGTCTCACCCAGCCCCCTGCTCTCTCCCTCTCTGTAACAGTGGCAGGAAGTGCAGAGGTCGGCGATACCTGCTTTGTTCATTGTAACAGCCTGTCAAGCTACAGCACTTAAGGCCTGGAATCAATCATCAGAGCATAATTTGCATAACATTAAAAGTTTATTTTGGAAGGAGGCCACGGTGTCTGGATCTATGAGTAAGTGTCCCTGGTTTATTATGATGGATTTTGATGGTAAATTTTCTTTGAAAAAACATATTTCAAAACCCAATAAAAATTAAGAAATTACAATGAAGAAATAACACTACACGGTAATAATGAATAATAATGTTGAGGGTTCACAGAAGGTCGATGCAAAGTGCTGTTTGATGCTACGAATATATGCAGTGAAATATAACAAAACATGTAGAAAAAATAGGTTTTCCAGGCCACAAATAGCAAAACAGCAATCTATCATAAGTGACCCTTTGGTTCTGCCAGTTCTGCTGACGTCAAAGCAGTACACTGTGCAATTTGGCATCTTAATATCAATATTTTACCATAATTACCATACGCGGTCCAAAATAGTAGCACAGAAATAGATTTAAAAAGAACAAAAAATAAAAAAAATATTTTTCTTTGAGGACTAAATATTATAAAAAAAGATTGTTAGCCTCTTTTTTTTTCTTTTTTTTTACGTAAAGCATCACATTTTATTCAGGTAGGAATGAAGCTGTAGAGTCTTCCAAACTTTGTGTTGTTGAATTTCTGAATCCCTGAACATTATTTTCATCTGGTCTGTTACCTATTGCACGACTGATCATGAGCGCCACTTGCTTGGTGCATGCGTATTTGGTATCCCATCACGGTACAACCGGAAGAAGGCAAGCTTTGGGCAACTCTCTTCTTCTTCCAGTTGTATTTAAAAATGGCCGCTGGATGTTCCAAACACGTTAATCTGCTTCCACAAGGGCGTACTGTAAGTGCGCAGGAAATCAGCCCCCAATTCATAACAGTGAAGTATAAAATAAACTTACTTTGAGTAGTCAAACAGCCTGCTGTCCCAAAGATCATGATTCCCTCTAGGGCCATCATGGAAGAAGCAAGCGTTTGTACCATCAAACTGGTTGAGACCATCTTCACTGTTCTTCGATGCATGACTATGTACAACATCAAGAAGGACCTGGATTCCCATAGAATGGGCAACATCAATAAGTTCCTTCAGATCTTCTGGGGTTCCATAGCGACTATTATTTATGGGAAAACAAAATGGAGCAGAAGTCAACGACTAGAGAGATTTTACTGCTAACAATATCTTGGCTCAAATATTTGTATATAAACCATCAATGGTAAATTCTGACCAACCCCTTTGAAGGGCGGTCCACTTTCAGCAAATAATTGATAGTGTTTTTTCCACACTTTCCACATTGCTCACTGATTTCTATTGTTCACTTCCTTTGGGTAAAAAAACAAAACAAAAAAAAAACGCCAATAGTTATGTGATGTCACACAGGTACATGGCTTGTTATATCCCTGGTCATGTGATGTCACATAGGTGCATGGCTCATTACATCTCTGGGCATGTGACGTCACACAGGTGCAAGGCTTGTTATATACCTGGTCATGTGATGTCACACAGATGCACAGTTTTTTATATGCCACAGATATGATTACCGTGCAGTGATTCTAACAAGCCTTGCACCTGTTTGACATCACATGATCAGGAACCACTTTTTTTCCCCACAGGAAGTAAAATTTAAATAATCTAATAATGAGATCTAAAAGACAGGAAGAGATTGATACAGAAAGTATATTGGAAAACTGTACAATTATCTGCTAAAAATGGACAACCCCTTTAAGGTGACTTCATAGGTCTATCGCACATTTAATGTATGTATTTTATGGTGATTTGTGAAAATGAATATAACAGAGTTTAATTACCTTGATGCAGCAAAGAAACTGGTGATCTGGTAACCAAAACTTGCATAATATGCGTGTTCCATTACCGCCATCATTTGAATGCAATTGTAACCTAGGTTACAGAGAAAAAAAAATATATATACAGTATATCACACGCCATTGTGCCAATAAAAAGATCACCTCAATAGTTGCATGCAAATGAGATGACAAGAGTTACTTTTGGCCTAAAATTAGTTTGGCTGAGAGCCTGGAGGAGGTGAGCCCCTATTTTATGCTCTACATGGTTCTGGTATTATATTTACAAGGGCATCTACCATCAGAATAGAGGATGGTAGATGATTACAACTCACCTCCCTGTCCCTGGGGCAAAATTTACCTTGATAAAATATGCAAATAAGCAAAACGTGCTCTGCACTGCTATATCATTTATTTATGTCCCCAACCCTACTTGGCCCACCAACACAGAGTACATAGAGCCGGTGACATCACCAGCTCTCTTTCTCTGCAGATCTCACACAACGCACCACGCATGGCTGGCAACGTTTATCTTGCACATGCGCAAGGTTTGAAGAGACACCTGGTGACGGCACCGGCTCTCTGTGCACTATGAAAGCGGACCAGGTAGGGCCAGGGGCACAAATAAATTATATAGCGGCAGAGCATTTCTCCTAAATGCGGCCAGCTCCTTGTCTGTTCAGAACTCAGCCTGAGCAGACAGGAAGTCCTCTAGCTGTCCACTTCCCGTCTTTCCTAGAATGCTGTCCCTCTCCCTGCAGGGTGTATTAAGTAGAGAGCATGATGTGGGAAACTGCAGATCTTGTCACTATTTCACGCACCGCAATGGGCAGAGCCAACATATACAAAGAGTAAAAGAAGTTTGGGGACCAATTTTACTGGTGAGATGAGGCGGAATTAAGCTGGGACACCTGGCAACAAAGCAGGGTGGAGGGTGAGTAAGGTGCTTGGTCTTCATGATGGAGAAGCTGTGGTTTGGCATTGGGAGGGTGCAGCAGCAAGTGCTATCACAATTCCACATGAATCGTCTGTAAAAAGGAGTGTGTCTGTTTTTTGCCATTTCTCATATCGGGGTAGGATCCCTTGCGGTGAGCACCCACAACTGTTTAAATGCTATTGTATAACTACACAAATATAAGATTACCGCAGTCATGGTGCCTGGATCTATAAGTAAGTGTAACCGGTTTATCGTGATGATGGTAGATTCCCCTTAAATTTCATTGAGTTACGTTTGGAAATAAGTCCAAAAATGTCCAAGGTCTGTAAGGAGCCCATAGTAGCTTCTTGTATGCAGTAAGTAGGAGGTACTAAGATCCGTGCAGGAGGGAAAAACATTACAAAGAAGAATTTTCTTCTATTTACCTATATTAACTATACTATAAAATTGTAATTTATCGCCTGCACTTCCCATTTAAGAAAAAAAAAATGGTTTTTAAAAGTTTCAACTTTAAACCCGGAGCCCACATACTTCAGCATCGTGCTTAATATTCAATGCTGCAATCTTTTCACTATGATTTACCAATGAATATTTATAAGTTGCAAAAGGATAAAATTAATAAGGAGGGAAGAAAAAGAACATGAGGCAAAACATAAAAGTATTGCAGAAGCTACGAGAGGCAATAGGCATAACTCCCTACGGTCGAGACAGGCGAGAAAATTCTATGTACAAAAAAAAATAAATATAAAATAAAAAATAATAACAATAATGCGGATCATCCAAGTTAATTCAAAATGAAGTATTTTTCATTAGAATGTAAATAGAATTGCAGGTCCCCGTCTAAAATTAAAGCCGGCTTAATATTTTAATGTTAACGACCTTCATGTAAATGACTCAAGAGGTCGCCCGGCGGTGTCCGGAGAAGCCCAAAAACTGGAGCATTTTTCTGTTTTAATAAGACGAAAATAACGAAAGGAAGATGCAAATCCGAATCCAATTTGACTTCTGAATATTAACTATGCCCATCTGCATGTCCTGAACTTCACGTGCACTTTTGATATTTACAAGGTGCATCATGAAAAGCGGCGGAAGTAATTGATTGTTTTGTACTCTACCTTTTACGCTTAACTGGAAATTTTTTGGGGGGGGGAGTAAATACATTTCAAACGCACTGCACTTCTATCTTTAATCATTACACGTTCCTTATCACATTCAATTCCCTGAAGGAAGCTCTCGGAAAGAACTGACATAAAAGACGGATTTTATGTTTTTTATTTATTTTTTTTTTTCATCATTCTACACTCGGGGAAGAAAAAAAAAATTACGGTACACCAAAATGAAAATAGCAGAAAGAAAATTTAAATTTTTAGAGTTTTTCCCTTTTCTTTCTTTCCCCGTGTTTGTCACATAGTAAAACTCCTAGTCTTGTGATATGAAATAAAGGAAACCTGAAGGGAAAACGGTTAAGTGATAAATCCACACAAGTCAGAACAAATCCTTCTTAAGTAAAACTTTTATGTCAGTAAAGAGATCCTCCTTCAAACGGACGGGAAATGATTAATATCCGTAAACGAATAACCTTCAGGTTAATAAGAGCAAAAAAAAAAAAGGAAGAAAATTTCATTTTTTTATTTCTTTAGCTTCTGAATTTGCAATGTCCTGTCGTAATGTTCCTGCTCAAGTGTGAAGGGATTGTAAATTATTCTCAAGGTGTTTATTTCAGTGTCTTTTAATTAAAACGACTCATTTGAAATATAGAAATGTGAGGATTCTTCTGTGGACACCGTACAGCATATGGGATATATGTGCAACTTGTATTTTCTCATATAAATTTGTCAAGTATCTCAATGGTCAAGACATCTAAATATCATTTATAGAAATGGTTAAAATCTGATCTGTGGTTGTCTAGGACATTGGAGGGGTAATTTGTTTACCCTGTTTGAACCTCTATACCAACCAAGTTGTTGGACCTCTATACAGAAACAATAAGGCAGCTTGGCCACAACAATAAGGCAGCTTGGCCACAAAGCATGCACTCATACGCTTCATAGCCCGATAAATTTAATTACAAACCAATTTAAAAGCATAACCGTCATTTCAGATGAATTTTGATATTGTCTGGGAGGGACCTGCTGTGAACATTATTCTAATATACTTCATTAAGAAATTCTGTTTAGTTTGTAAGAAAAACAGGCTGCAAAGTGCCCAATAGTTACAATGTTACTTCTCCGTTGCTAGGGCAAATCTGTCTACAGGATGAAAAAGAAAAATGTAAATCTTCAGCTCACCCCTTTAAGATGTCCGCTGTGCTGTAGGGCCATTGCTCGGACGTGCTGTGCGGGGACCAGCGATAGCTTCAAGGAAAAAGGAACGGGTTGTCCAGCATCCAGGCAATGAAGATGGCTTGTTTGTTAAATTAAAATTCCACTTTTATTTGATATTCTTAAAACCATAAAGACTTAGGCTACGACTAAGGACTGATGTTAGTCCGAAACGCATCAGACCGATAATGTTTTAGGACGTCTTTATGGTTTTAAGAATATCAAATAAAAGTGGAATTTTAATTTAACAAACAAGCCATCTTCATTGCCTGGATGCTGGACAACCCGTTCCTTTTTCCTTGTCTACAGGATGGTTACTTCTCCGTTGCTAGGGAAAATCTGTGTACAGGATGGTTAATTCTCCGTTGCTAGGGCAAATCTGTCTATAGGATGGTTACTTCTCCGTAGCTAGGGCAAATATGTCTACAGGATGGTTACTTCTCCGTTGCTAGGGCAAATATGTCTACAAGATTGAAAACAGGTCTCTCGCTCTTCTCTCCTGTTAAACAGCTATGAGCGTTAACCCTTCCTGCTCTCTAAGAGAATTATGTTCGAAGATCAAGCTAAAAAGTAAAGGGGTTAATCCTGCCATCACAGAGCTGTTTAACCAAGCATAGCAAGATTAGATGTGAGCTCATACAGCCTCCATAGAAAGATTCAGCACAGACTGGAATATACATCCCTATGGAAGGAAGCATCCTGATTTGAAGTATATTAGAAAAATGTTCACCACATCCCCCCACCCACCATACTAAAAATTATGTTATATTGTTAGGGTGGTCCAGGGAAGAAATCACTATTTGCTCATATATAGTTACAAAATTTTTATAAATTGACAAATGCAGTGGTCAATTTCAAGGCATCAATTTATGCAGTTTGTCCAATTAGATCAATTAGCAAATCTCATCATTAACCCACTCTCCGTCCCTTTTCCTTTTTGTGTTTCCATTGTATTTTACCTTTTTAAAATTCCATAACTTTTTATTTTAAAGTTTACAGAGATATATACAGGCTTGATTTCTATGTATCTATGTGTACTCCCTAAAGTCAGTATTTACTATTTCATGCAATGTTTTACAGTTTTCATTAAGAGTTGCAAATGACACCGCCACTTTGTTTGTAGGGTCAGTATAACTTAAATTTATACTTATATAAAATTTAAGCAACTCCGGAGTTACCAGGCTAAAATAGTTTTAGCACAGCTAGAGAGAACCTTTCATGATAATTTCAATAACACATGTATCATGCTGCCGTCTTCTTCTTATCCTGAGATCCAGTCTGATGTATCTATCAGCCGTATTGGTAAAATCCTCTCATATTCTCCTGGTTGTTACCTAAGATAAGGGAACTGAGGCCTTTAGGACCCCCAGAGTCTGATCGGTAATATAATAAAAAGCAATAATATACATATATATAGTGAATATGCTGCATATAACTCAGGTCAAACTGTTAAAGGCTGTTATATTGACAGATCCATGCCCCCGATGATCATAATTTTATTCAACTCGAATAAAGAGTTGAGTGGGGGTGAAGTCCGCAAGTGTCAGGGCCACTGTTGGGCCAGTCCAAGCCTGGCCAGTTGTATGCCACAAGAGCACATATGTGCCCAGTATACTTTAAAAAACTATTCATAGATTGTTTGAATGTTCCAACTCAATGTAATCGGGTATACATAGCCTATTTGTAGGATTAAAGGGGTTTTCTCACAAAACAAGTTAAGCCCTGTCCACAGGATAGGGCTCAACTTGCTGATCGGTGGGGGTCTCAGTGATGGGACCCCATAAATCACGGAGACAGAGGTCCTATGTCCTAACTTGTTTTGTGGGAAAACCCCTTTAAAAATAATAACAAAAAATGAAATCATCTTTCAGCCAAACAAAAATAAATGCTACTTCCCCTCTGAAAAATATAAATTCCCCAGGGATAAAAGAACCTTGAAAAATAGAAAGTATCTGAAGACTGAATGCATCTCTCCATGCGAGCCTATAAGGAGTATTACAGTCCATAAAGCGTCTTTCTGGAGGAAATGACACAAGGTGAACATTTACGGCTTTGAAAATGGAACATATATCGATCACAAGGCTGTGAGGAAGAAGCAGACACAAACCATCCGTCCCTCAACTTACCAAGATCCTTTATCTTTGGAAGCACATTGTAGGTGAAATTTTTATAGGATGCAATTTTTCCTTCAGGTGATGCAATTCCGACATGAGATTCATAAATACGGATGCTCTTTGACTTCCTTGGGCGCTCATATTTAGGCTTAAAGAAAATGGTACATAATGTGTGAAAACACAAAAATCAAATAAAATATATGCTACTACATTTGTGAAGAACCCCCACTCTACAGGTCATGTTACGAGGTGCACTTAATATAAAAAGCCTCACAATTTAGTACATAAAACTCTTTAAACATATCCAAGATGGCGTCTTTACTCTGAATTCTTTTCTTCTAGCACCCGCTCAAACCTTCACTGACACCACATTTATTTTAATTATCAACCTATAAGAAGGTAAATAGACACCTTTCTAAGTAGATGCCTCAACAATTTAGAAACCCAAAATAGATAATAATATTAGTAGCGTGACCCCTTCGGGAACGTACGTTCTCCGAGGCTACAAGTAGAGACTTATTAGGTTATAAAGTTTTAATACATGGATGTGCAGTGCAAAACAAATGAAAAAACAGAAAATTGGTTACAAAAGATATATACATACAGTAAAAAGGCAAACAGTTATAAAATAAAAAGGGATAAAAACAAATAAGCATTACTACTAATATACAGTCGGTCCCCTACTTAAGAACACTCGACTTACATACGACCCCTAGTTACAAACGGACCACTGGATATTGGTAATTTATTGTACTTTAGTCCTAGCCTACAATAATCAGTTATAACAGTTATCACAGGTGTCTGTAATGAAGCTTTAGTGTTAATCCTGATTCTTATGACAACCCAACATTTTTAAAATCCAATTGTCACAGAGACCAAAAAAGTTCTGGCTGGGATTACAATGACAAAATATACAGTTCTGACTTGCATACAAATTCAACTTAAGAACAAACCTACAGACCCTATCTTGTATGTAACCCAGGGACTGCCTGTAGAAGAATTATCCGGCAGTGGGGTTCACAAGAAAGAAATTCTGTACAGAAAATCTGAATGGATCCCTAATGATCGAATGTGAGCATTTGCATAGCCCGATAATTCTCAGTTAATTTTTCTTCTGCCTTGTGAGTTCACCAAGAGGAGGTACTCGTTGAGGTACATTGTGTAACTGGCTTGTTATTAAACCTTAAAATTGTTACAATGGTACAACTGCCTCAATCACTGGGTAGCCCGTACTCTATCACCCCATACCAGACATGAGGAGGGGTACACCTAAAATCGGGGTTATGTGATTGAGGTTTTCGGAGGGTTACAGTCCCAAAATTCACAAGAAAGATCGTGCCAACTCCCATGACCTTATCCAGCTATCGGGTGCTCTTGATTATGGTTTATGTCCACGTTATTTTGATGTTTAGGATTTTTCTTAGTTTAAATTTTTTTCCATAATGAATACTATAACCCACAGTCCCCTTACCTTATAAGCCTCAGCTGGATGCCAGTGAACCCAATCATAGACCACACTTTTCTCTTCTTGAAAAACATACTTTGCCCACGGTGAAATGCGGTAGATGACTTCTCCGGACTTGGTTTTGATGACTACCTAAAAAATATTTAGAAAAAAGGGAATTAGAAAGATCATTAATCATAATGATAAATCTCTGTTCACATTGCGTTTTCGCTTTCAGAACATTATGGCATTTTTTCACTCCAGAATGCAAAGCTACATATAATGGTGATATCGTGGTACACATCTAGAAGGTGAGTGAGTGAAGTGTAAAGCAAATTATGAGTCGTTTTGAGTTAAGAGTTTACAACTTAAAATAGTTAAAAGGGTTGGCCACTACCACACAACCTTACCAGGTTAAGTAGAAGACCCTAGTAGGGTCACCCATATAGCATTTCAGTAAAGTTTCTGTAAAGCTGTCAGGACTAGCAAGTCACATGATCTGCTGACAGCAGGAATCTTTCCGTGTCCTGCTAGCTTCTGGCAGATGGAAGGGGTTGTGCGTACACTGTGTGCATGCCCCGCCAGTTAAAACCACTCCTATAGCATTTGTTGGAAAGGCAAGGAAGTCATGGGCATGCAAACAATAATGACTGCACAGCCCCCTGCATTCACTGGAAGGCAGCAGGACACGGGACATCACAGGAAGTCCTGATTCCTGCTGATCCGACGGTCCTGACCAATTTACAGATACTTTATGAGGCTAAGTATGAAATTGGTGACCATATTAGAGTCATGTACCCTGGCAAAGTTTTGTGCCAACCACTTTAAATCTGACCAACTGCATTGGTATTAAACAAAATGTACTGAACTTCTGGCTTCCTTTTCTATTAGGAAAAAAAATAAAAATAATAATAACAGGGATTCCTGCTGCCACCTTTCCTTGGTCCATTCAACAAGGACACCCAGCTTCTAGGGAAATAAAGAGGGTAGCCATAACGGGCACAGTTTAAGATCGATAGACATGCACGCCAACCGACAAATAAAAACTAAAGACTTGTAGCTTATGGCACTTCATTAGGCAGATTGTTTATCTTATATATAAAGCCGGATTTGTGTGTGTATGTGTGTTTGTATATGTGTGTTTGTATATGTGTGTTTGTATATGTGTGTGTACAGTCATGGCCATAAGTTTTGAGAATGATACAAATGTTAATTTTTACAAAGTCTACTGCATCAGGTTTTATAATGTCAATTTGCATATACTCCAGAATGTTATAAAGAGTGATCAGCTTAACCCATTCAGGACCTCGCCCTTTTTTGTTTTTTCATTTTCATTTTTCACTCCCCATGATCAAAAATCTATAATTTTTTTATTTTTACATGTACAGAGCTGTGTGAGGGCTTGTTTTCTGCGTAACAAATTGCACTTCATAGTGATGGTATTTATTATTCCATGCCGTGTACTGGGAAGCAGGAACACCTTTCTAAGTAGATGCCTCAACAATTTAGAAACCCAAAATAGATAATAATATTAGTAGCGTGACCCCTTCGGGAACGTACGTTCTCCGAGGCTACAAGTAGAGACTTATTAGGTTATAAAGTTTTAATACATGGATGTGCAGTGCAAAACAAATGAAAAAACAGAAAATTGGTTACAAAAGATATATACATACAGTAAAAAGGCAAACAGTTATAAAATAAAAAGGGATAAAAACAAATAAGCATTACTACTAATATACAGTCGGTCCCCTACTTAAGAACACTCGACTTACATACGACCCCTAGTTACAAACGGACCACTGGATATTGGTAATTTATTGTGCTTTAGTCCTAGGCTACAATAATCAGCTGTAACAGTTATCACAGGTGTCTGTAATGAAGCTTTAGTGTTAATCCTGATTCTTATGACAACCCAACATTTTTAAAATCCAATTGTCACAGAGACCAAAAAAGTTCTGGCTGGGATTACAATGACAAAATATACAGTTCTGACTTGCATACAAATTCAACTTAAGAACAAACCTACAGACCCTATCTTGTATGTAACCCAGGGACTGCCTGTAGAAGAATTATCCGGCAGTGGGGTTCACAAGAAAGAAATTCTGTACAGAAAATCTGAATGGATCCCTAATGATCGAATGTGAGCATTTGCATAGCCCGATAATTCTCAGTTAATTTTTCTTCTGCCTTGTGAGTTCACCAAGAGGAGGTACTCGTTGAGGTACATTGTGTAACTGGCTTGTTATTAAACCTTAAAATTGTTACAATGGTACAACTGCCTCAATCACTGGGTAGCCCGTACTCTATCACCCCATACCAGACATGAGGAGGGGTACACCTAAAATCGGGGTTATGTGATTGAGGTTTTCGGAGGGTTACAGTCCCAAAATTCACAAGAAAGATCGTGCCAACTCCCATGACCTTATCCAGCTATCGGGTGCTCTTGATTATGGTTTATGTCCACGTTATTTTGATGTTTAGGATTTTTCTTAGTTTAAATTTTTTTCCATAATGAATACTATAACCCACAGTCCCCTTACCTTATAAGCCTCAGCTGGATGCCAGTGAACCCAATCATAGACCACACTTTTCTCTTCTTGAAAAACATACTTTGCCCACGGTGAAATGCGGTAGATGACTTCTCCGGACTTGGTTTTGATGACTACCTAAAAAATATTTAGAAAAAAGGGAATTAGAAAGATCATTAATCATAATGATAAAACTCTGTTCACATTGCGTTTTCGCTTTCAGAACATTATGGCATTTTTTCACTCCAGAATGCAGAGCTACATATAATGGTGATATCGTGGTACACATCTAGAAGGTGAGTGAGTGAAGTGTAAAGCAAATTATGAGTCGTTTTGAGTTAAGAGTTCACAACAAAATAGTTAAAAGGGTTGGCCACTACCACACAACCTTACCAGGTTAAGTAGAAGACCCTAGTAGGGTCACCCATATAGCATTTCAGTAAAGTTTCTGTAAAGCTGTCAGGACTAGCAAGTCACATGATCTGCTGACAGCAGGAATCTTTCCGTGTCCTGCTAGCTTCTGACAGATGGAAGGGGTTGTGCGTACATCACTGTGTGCATGCCCCGCCAGTTAAAACCACTCCCATAGCATTTGTTGGAAAGGCAAGGAAGTCATGGGCATGCAAATAATAATGACTGCACAGCCCCCTGCATCCACTGGAAGGCAGCAGGACACGGGACATCACAGGAAGTCCTGATTCCTGCTGATCCGACGGTCCTGACCAATTTACAGATACTTTATGAGGCTAAGTATGAAATTGGTGACCATATTAGAGTCATGTACCCTGGCAAAGTTTTGTGCCAACCACTTTAAATCTGACCAACTGCATTGGTATTAAACAAAATGTACTGAACTTCTGGCTTCCTTTTCTATTAGGAAAAAAAATAAAAATAATAATATCAGGGATTCCTGCTGCCACCTTTCCTTGGTCCATTCAACAAGGACACCCAGCTTCTAGGGAAATAAAGAGGGTAGCCATAACGGGCACAGTTTAAGATCGATAGACATGCTCGCCAACCGACAAATAAAAACTAAAGACTTGTAGCTTATGGCACTTCATTAGGCAGATTGTTTATCTTATATATAAAGCCGGATTTGTGTGTGTATGTGTGTTTGTATATGTGTGTTTGTATATGTGTGTTTGTATATGTGTGTGTACAGTCATGGCCATAAGTTTTGAGAATGATACAAATGTTAATTTTTACAAAGTCTACTGCATCAGGTTTTATAATGGTAATTTGTATATACTCCAGAATGTTATAAAGAGTGATCAGCTTAACCCATTCAGGACCTCGCCCTTTTTTGTTTTTTCATTTTCATTTTTCACTCCCCATGATCAAAAATCTATAACTTTTTTATTTTATTTATTTTTAACTTAATGTACAGAGCTGTGTGAGGGCTTGTTTTCTGCGTAACAAATTGCACTTCATAGTGATGGTATTTATTATTCCATGCCGTGCACTGGGAAGCAGGAACGCATTTGTGCCGTTTTCTTGTGGGCTTGGATCTTACGGCTTTCACTGTGCACCCCAAATGGCATGTCTACTTCATTCTGTGGGTCGGTACGATTACGGGGATAACAAATTTATATGGGTTTTATAATGTTTGGTGTATGGAGCTGTAGGTGGTGTAGTTTTTTTGTGAATTTTCATGACATTTACAATGTTATCATTTTTAGGACTGTACGACCTTTTGATCACTTTTTATAGAATTTAAAAAATTTTTTAAAATGGCAAAAAAGTGTCATTTTCGACTTTGGGCGCGACTTTCCATTACGGGGTTAAACGCAGTGAAAAATCATATTTTGATAGATCGGGCATTTTCGGATGTGGCGATACCTAATGTATTTATGATTTTTACTGTTTATTTATATTTATATCAGTTCTAGGGAAAGTGGGGTGATTTGAGTTTTTAGGTTTTTTTATTATAATTTTTTTTTTTAACTTTTAATTTTTATTTTTACTATTTTCAGACTCCCTAGGGTACTTTAACCCTATTGTGATTGGTTACTTTAGGCACTTAAGTGTGAGGTAAGCTGGATAGGGATAAAGAGATAGGGGGAAATTTATCAGAAACATCCGAGGTATAACTGTTCCAGAACCTTGAGCTCTTTGACAGTCACTGAAAGAGACAGTCTATAGATACATTTTAAATATTTTTTGTTAACCCATTCTATTTTGTTGTAGCGAAGAGCAGTTATTTACTACTCCAGGCAAGACTGGGAGCTACCATTTTATACACTAGGCTTAAAAAAAGGCTCTAGAGCAAATGAGCTCTGGGCTCAATTAACATCTTTGAAACCCGAAACCCCTCAGGCCCATTTGCATATTTTTAAGCATTTATTTTGAAAATAAGCGCTTAAGGCTGCTGTTGATGTTCCCCCAATTAATGGGTAGACATGCCTATGTGTGGGCTTTAACGGGGGTTTCTCTAAAAACCAACGTAGCCCTGATCCACAGGATGGGCTCCAACTGTGTATCGGTGGGGTCGGTCTCGGATGGGACCCCATTAATCACGGGACCGAGGTCCTTGTCGAGCTGTTTTTTGTGGGAAACAACCTCCTTACACCATACTAAGTCACCAAAAATGAAACATCTTTCAGCCCACAACACTCCTGCTACCCCTCTGAAAACATATAAATTCCCCCGGATAAGACCTGAACTGAAAACGTATCTAGCCGCTGACGCATTCTCTCGCGACCTGATACCGGAGTATTATAAGTCCATACCGTCTTTCTGGAGGAACATGACACAAACCGGTGAACTGCCGGTCGGCTTTGAAATGGAAAAATGATCACAGTCCCGGCTGGAGAAGAAGCAGACACCAAACCTCCGTACCCTCCACTTACCCCAGTTCTCTTTATTTGTGGACGCACAGTTGTGGTGCATTGTGTATAGGAGGCATTTTTCCTTCGGTGATGCCAATTCGATCCGAGATTCATAAATACGGATGTCTCTTGACTTCTGGGGCACGCTTATCTTAGCCTTAAACGAAAAACAGTGGTTCATGGAAATTGCCAACACAAAAAGTCAATCACTTAAATATGATTGCCTACTACATTGTGAGAAACCCCCACTATACAGGTCATGTCATCGAGGTGCACTTTAATGCTACAAAGCCGCTCACAATTGTAGTACATAAAAACTCTTTAACATAGTCCAAGCTGGCGTCTTGACTCTCAATTCTTGTTTCCTAGCACCCCGCTCATACACTTGTCACTGACACCAAATTATTTTACATTATACATCCATACGACAGGTAACTAGGCACCTTGTCTCCGTAACGTGCTCAACCCATTGTAGAACCCAAAAAAACATATATAATCCACTTAGGAGCGTGACCCCTTCGGGAACGTACGTTCTCCGAAGGCTCCACACGTAGAGACTTATTGGTTGCAGACGTTTTATACATGATGTGCAGTGCAAAACACGACCCCCTGACAAAAACCGCCATCTGGTTACCACCAGCTATATACTCCAGTAAAGGCAACCACAGTCTAAATAAAAAGGGTCTAAACCACCCCAATAAGCACTTACTTACAGAATATCAGGCGGTCCACGTACTTAGAACTACACGACTACTTGCCCATGAGTTACAAACGGACCCTCGGATATTGGTAATTATTCGGTTACTTTAGTCCTAGGCTCAATGAAGTACTCGTTAAAGCAGTTACCACGAGTGGCTGCCGTGAATGAAGTCTTTGTAGTTAATCTCGTGATTGCTTTGCAGATGATACCAACAAATTTTTAAAAATCCAATGGCACAGATGACCCATAAGAGTTCTGGCTGGGATTACAATGACAAAAATATCAGTTCGCTGGAGCTCCAAATTCCAACGTTAAGGAACAAACACCTACAAGACCACTCATCTTGTCAGACGTAACCCAGGGGACGCTGTAAGAAGAATTATCGGCAGGGGAGGTTACCAAGAAAGAAATTCTGAGGTCACGAAAATGCTGATGGTCCGTTAATGATCGATGTGCATTGCATAGGCCCGCTAATCTCGGTAATTTTTGTTGCCTTGTGAGTATCACCAAGAGGAGGATCTGTTGAGCTACATTGTTATAAGGTGGTTATGAAAACTTAAAATTGTACAATGTCCACAAAAGTTTGCCTCTAATCACGGGGTAGCCATGCGTACTCTATACCCCTATACCCAGACATGAGGAGGGGTCCACCTAATCGGGGTATTGTGCATGAGGTTTTAGGAGGGTCGAGTCCCACCAATTCACAAGAAGATGCCAACTACCCACAGACCTATCTCCAGTACGGGTGTCTTGATGATGGTTTATGTCCACGTTATTTGATGTGTTAGATTTGTCTTAGTTTAATTTTTTTCCACGACTAATCGTATTGTCGAAACCCCCCGTTACCTATAAGCTGCCGGCAGTGCAGCCAGTGTGATGACTCAGATGACACTGTCCTCACGCGCCACGTCATAGACCCTTTCTCACGTTGAAACAACCTGTCGGTAAGAAACGGCGCTGCCTTTCCGGGCCTTGGTTTTGTGACCTCTATAAAACCTCATTCGAATCAGAGGAATGTAGCAGAGGATCATAACCTCATAAGATATCTGTTTTGTCACTTGCGTTCGCTTACGAACTATGGGCATTTTTTACAGCCGAAGAAAAGAACTACCGTTAATGTGATAGCTCGTGGTCACCCTCTACGAAGGGGTGAGGAGTCGTGTAACGACAACAATCATAGCAGTCGTTTGAGTTAGAGGTATACCGTTTACCCTTAAAGTTATCGCTTAACAAGGGTGGCCATACCACACCCAACCATCCAGGTTAGTAGAAGCCCTCAGTAGGGGCAGCACTCAATAGCCTTCGTAAAGTTTCTGTACAGCTGTCACGGATAGCAAAGTACCCATGACTGCTGACCCAGCAGGAATCTTCCGTGTCCTGCTACTTCTGGCGCAGTGGCGGGGTTGTGCGACATGTGTGCATGCCCCGCCAGTAAATCACTCACTCGATAGCCATTTTTGGAAAGGCAAGGAAGTCCTGGGCATGCTACAATAATGGTGCACCAGGCCCCTGCATTCTCTGGAAGCGGACGCGGCATCACGGCAACAGGAAGTCCTGCTATCGGCTGATCCGACGGTCCTGGACCCAATTATGCCGATACTTTGGAGCTACAGATGAAATGGTGACCATATACGAGTCACTGTACCCTGGCAAGTTTGTGTCACCACCCCTTTAACATCTGCCTCCTCCTGGTCCATTTATGTAACACCCAATGTTACTTTGAAGCTTCTCTGTTCCTTTACTATATGGGAACAGAAAATCCCTAAAAATACTAATATCCGGACTTCTGCTGCACCTTCCTTGGCCTTACAAACAAGGACACCCAGGTCTGCGGACCATACGAGGGTGTCGCACACGGGCACAGTTTGGACGTTAGCACATGCTCGCCAACCGACAAATAAAACTGACAGACTAGCTATGGTCGCCTTCTAGGCCCGGTTTCTTATGTTAAAGAATTGTTGTGTTATAACAGCCGGTTTGGTGTGGGTGTCTGGTTGTACTAGTGTGGTATATGTCCTGTGTTTGTATTGTGTGTGTACAGTCATGGCCTAACCCGTTTTGAGTGCCATAGTTAACTTTTTACACAGTCACTGCATCCGGTGTTACTAATGTAATTGTATATCCTCAGATGTATAAAGAGTGCTCAGCTTAACCCCATTCGGAGCCTCGCCTTTTTGTTTATTTTTTTCATTTTTCACTCCCCATGACCAAGAACTATAATTTTTAGTTTATTTATTTTTTAATTAATGTACAGCGTGATGTGACGGGCTTGTGTCTGCGTCACCCAATTGACCTTCCATGTGATGTATTTATTTATCCATGGCGTGCACCTGGGAGCAGACGGACCTTCTGGCCATTTCTGTGGTGCGAGTTTGCTTTCATGTGCTGGACTCTCAAAGGCGTTCACTGTCTACTCTACATGTGCTGTTCCGGTCATCGAGTGTACTCGGTCGGGTAACAAATTTATATGGCGTTTATAAGTGGTTGGTGTATGCAGCTGTACGGTGGTGTAGTTTTTTGTGAATTTCTGACATTTGACAATGGTATCATTTTTAGGACCTGTACGACCTTTTGCACTAGCTTTTTATAATTAAGTAAAAAATTTTACCACTGGCAAACAAGATGTCTTTTCGACTTGGCGGGCGACCTTTCCATTACCGGGGTTTTTAAACGCCAGTGAAAAACTATTTTCTTAGATCGGGCATTCGGATGTGGCGGATACCAATGTAGTTAATGCGATTTTTTCATGGGTATTTTGTTATATCCGTTCTAGGGAAAGTGGGTGGGGTATTGAGTTTTTAGGTTTTTTTATTATCATTTGTTTTTTCACGGGTCATTTTATTTTGACTTTTTCAGCCTCCCTCGGGTATTTCACCCTCCTGTATGTCGATCCTATCATTACTGCCATACGACAGTATCTGGCAGTATTGGGGATGTTACTCCTCATACATTACATGTACTGATAGCACATTGTAATGAATGGGTTAACCCGTAGGAGTTACCATGGCGACAGCTTGACGCTTCCCCGATGAGTCACCGGGAGCCACGATCCCGGACAGATGGCGGCACCAGGCAACCGCCATCTTTTTGAAGCGGCCGGCAGCTTTGCCGGCGGCGATAAGCTGGAAAACACCCGTGATCGGTGCCAGCACCGATCGCGGGTGTTACCGATAAGCCTTAGCTGCAGTACGCAGCAAAGACTTACCGGCTATGGAGAGGGCTCAGCCCGTGAGCCCTCTCCAATCACCCGCGGCCGACCCGTGACGTGCTATTACGTGAACAGCAATTAATGGCAAAATCAATATTTGCCTAGAAAATGAACTTTTTCCCCCCAAACACATTTCAACTTCCTTGCATGCCTGCCTTAAAAGGAGTAGCTAACATCATTTCAGTGATTGCTCCTTTAACACAGGTGTGGATGCTGATGAGGACAGGGCTGGAGATCAATCTGTCATGATTAAGTAAGAATCACACCACTGGACACTTTAAAAGGAGGCTGGTGCTTGGCATCATTATTTCTCTTCTGTAAACCATGGTTATCTCTAAAGAAACACGTGCAGTCATCATTGCCCTTTACAAAACTGGCCTAACAGGGAAGAGTATCCCAGCTAGAAAGATTGCACCTCATTCAACAATCTATCGCATCATCAAGGAATTCAAGGAAAGCGGCTCCATTGTTAACAAAAAGGCTCCAGGGCGCCCAAGAAGGACCATCAAGCGCATCAAGCGCCAGGACCGTCTCTTAAAAGGGTTTCAGCTTCGGGATGGGGCTACCAGCAGTGCAGAGCTTGGTCAGGAATGGCAGCAGGCAGGTGTGAGTGCATCTGCACGCACTGTGAGACTGCGGAGACTCTTGGAGCAAGGCCTGGTGTCAAGGAGGGCAGCAAAGAAGCCACTTCTCTCCAGAAAAATCATCAGGGATAGACTGATACTCTGCAAAAGGTACAAGGAGTGGACTGCTGAGGACTGGGGGAAAGTCATTTTTTCCGATGAATCCCCTTTCCAATTGTTTGGAACATCTGGAACAGCTTGTCCGGAGAAGACAAGGTGAGCGATACCACCAGTCTTGTCTCATGCCAACAGTTAGGCCCCTTCCACACTTGCGTTGCAGATCACGTCAGAGTTTGATCAGGGTTTGGTCAGTGAAAAACGCACATTTTGCATCAGAGTGCAATCAGTTTTCAGTCAGAGTTTGTTCAGTGTCTCAGTTTTTCACATGCATTTTCAATGCAATTTCAATGCGTTTTTCACGCGCAGAAAATGCAATGTGTTTTTGATGCGTCTCCATAGACCTGTAAGGTGCGTTTTTCACACACGTGACTTGCAAAAAGTAGAGCATGCTGAGATTTAAACGTGCGTTAAAAAAAAAACACGCGTGTGCGCAGGAAACAAAATGCAAGTCTGAAAAGACCCATTGATTACAATGGGTCAGAGTGCAATGCAAGTTCTGCGCGTCAAAAGCACGCGCAGAAAACGTGCGTGAAAGACGCAAGTGTGAAAGGGGCCTAAAGCGTCCTGCAACCATTCATATGTGGGGCGGCTTCTCAGTCAAGGGAATCGGCTCTCACAGTCTTGCCTAAAAACACATCCATGAATAAAGAATGGGACCAGAATGTCCTCCAAGAGCAACTTCTCCCAACCGTCCAAGAGCAGTTTGGTGATCAACAATGCCTTTTCCAGCATGATGGAGCACCTTGCCATAAAGCAAAGGTGATAACTAAATGGCTCAGGGAACAAAACATAGAGATTTGGGGTCCATGGCCTGGGAACTCCCCAGATCTTAATCCCATTGAGAACTTGTGGTCAATCATCAAGACACGGGTGGACACACAAAAACCTACAAATTGTGACAAAATGCAAGCATTGATTGTGCAAGACTGGACGGCTATCAGTCAGGATTTGGTCCAGAAGGTGAGTGAGAGCTGCCAGGGAGATTACAATGGGTCAGAGTGCAATGCAAGTTCTGCACGTCAAAAGCATGCGCAGAAAACGCGCGTGAAAAACGCAAGTGTGAAAGGGGCCTAAAGCGCCCTGCAACCATTCATGTGTGGGGCAGCTTCTCAGTCAAGGGAATCGGCTCTCTCACAGTCTTGCCTAAAAACACATCCATGAATAAAGAATGGTACCAGAAAGTCCTCCAAGAGCAACTTCTCCCAACCATCCAAGAGCAGTTTGGTGATCAACAATGCCTTTTCCAGCATGATGGAGCCCCTTGCTCCAAAGGTGATAACTAAATGGCTCAGGGAACAAAACATAGAGATTTGGGGTCCATGGCCTGGAAACTCCCCAAATCTTAATCCCATTGAGAACTTGTGGTCAATCATCAAGACATGGGTGGACACACAAAAACCTACAAATTGTGACAAAATGCAAGCATTGATTGTGCAGGAATGGACGGCTATCAGTCAGGATTTGTTCCAGAAGGTGATTGAGAGCTGCCAGGGAGAATTGCAGAGGTCCTGAAGAAGAAGGGGCAACACTGCAAATATTGACTTGCTGCAGTAACTCATTCTAACTGTCAATAAAAGCTTTTGTTACTCAGAATATGATTGCACTTGTATTTCTGTATGTGATAAAAACATCTGACAAACCAGAGGGCAACAGATCATGTGACAATATAATATTTGTGTCATTCTCAAAACTTATGGCCATGACTGTATATATGTATGTATGCAAGTACGTTTGTCCGCTAAAGGAACCTGTACCGTCGCGTTTGCACAGGGAATGTCACAGACTAGATTTTGAGCTGAAATTTTTACCCCGTGCTTTCCAAAATCCACTTATTACCCACCATATACAGGAGCCATTGTCTGCTGCTGCAGTTGGAAGCTAAGCTGTGATGGGTTGCTGCTCTGCCACAGGTCATTAATATGAGCTCTGATTGTGATTGGTTACTTTAGGCACTTAAGTGTGAGGTAAGCTGGATAGAAATAAAGAGATAGGGGGAAATTTATCAGAAATATCCAAGGTATAACTGTTCCAGTTGCCCATGGAAACCAGTCAGAGATCAGCAGTAATTTTATAAACAGCTGTGCAAAAATGAACCTTGAGCTCTTTGACAGTCACTGAAAGAGACAGTCTATAGATACATTTTAAATATTTTTTGTTAACCCATTCTATTTTGTTGTAGCTAAGAGCAGTTATTTAATACTCCAGGCAAGACTGGGAGCTACCATTTTATACACTAGGCTTAAAAAAAGGCTCTAGAGCAAATGAGCTCTGGGCTCAATTAACATCTTTGAACCCCGAAACCCCTCAGGCCATTTGCATATTTTTAAGCATTTATTTTGAAAATAAGCGCTTACCATTTGCATATTTTTAAGCATTTATTTTGAAAATAAGCGCTTAAGGATCCTGCTAGAGGGGGCGCACACCGACATGTAAGTGCTCTTGGTCTACAAGCCTTGATCCTTATGGTAAATGTCCTTTAAGTTGAGCATTCACCAGAAAAAGCAACCATCATCTTGCTGTTGACCTTTTAACTAAATACATATGGGTCGATGCATCAAGACTGGCGTGCCATGAGCTAATCTTTATAACCACCAAAACATGCTGGAATGTACTTGTGAAGGAAACCGTGACATTCCTGATCCCTGCAGGGTACGCAAGGTTATTCTTTTATAGACACTCCCAGAACGCACGGGTTCTGAGAGGCGCAGGAAGTGATTTAAAGATGTCCACACAACTTTCGGATATGGCAGAACAAAATCACAGCCCTGTACAGTAGGAGCTGCCACCAGTTCTCATTTACTATAAGCCCGGTCCCTAGAAGTTTTATTTCGGTAAGGAAGCAACCCGGTAGCATGCATATATGCGGGACTCAGACGTGGGGATTCGTGGATCGAGATAAAAAAACAACACAGGTTAAATTTTAAATTTTATTGCCTTAAAGGGGTTGTGTCACCATTGCACATTGCTGTAATTGGGTCCAATACATAGTACATGTGTACTATGTGCAGTGTCCTGTGTAGTGTGCAGGGGGCGCCAGATTCAGGATTTCATGAATCTGGTGCCCCCTGCACTGCTTTGACAGACTGCACCAACTTTTTTTGGTGCACTTTTAACATGGGGTGTATGACACATTTCTATTGGACTTCTATTGGATCAGTAAATGCAGGGACTATTTGAGCACAGCAGGTGGAAGGAGACTCTGAAGGCTGAGCGCCCTGTAACACTGAGTTGTGCAATAACTGCAGCTGTCAGTGCTATGCATGTGCCTGGCCCCTCCCACATCTGCTTCTGTGTGGAGCAGAATAGAGGCTGAACACGCATCAAAATAACAAATAGAAAGGTAACTTTACCTCCAGGTAACCATTACAAATAGATTTTTGAAATATTTTAACCTCTTTGACAGCTTTTTGTAGTCAATTGTTTCGTGGCATAACCCCTTTAAGGGCACACTAGATAATACAGTACACACAATAGATATATACAGTAAACAGTAAAAATACACAGGTAGCACTACAAGTCTCAGCAGTTCAATGAGTTTGTTACCTTGTGTCTGTGGCCCTAATGGGGATGGATAGTCCCCACTTTAAGATCCTCCCTACGCTTTTTGATGATAAGATTCCCCCCAGGTGAAAGACCATGCTGCCTTAGAGAAACCTGAATGTATCCGGTGCGGACGCACCTTTGCCAACCCAACAGGAGGAGTCATGGGTCCCTCCTACCTGGTACTACAACCAGAGCCCTGGAGAAGCCATAGCTTCTCAAGGGGAAGTTGTAGGGTCATGGTTCTGGTATCATTAGATCCGGGTGAATCCCTGGATCGCATTGATACCAAACCTGACCCATTTGCTATGGTCCTATCCAGAGATATAGTTGGTATATTTACAGTTACACACAGTACAAAATACAAGGTAGCACTACAAATAACAGCAGTTCAATAAGTTCGTTACCTTGTGTGTGGTGGGCCTATTGGAACCAGATAGTCCACACCTTAAGATCCTTCTATGCTCTTGATGTTACGATGGTTCCCAGAAAAAGACAATGCCCATTCAGAGGTGTCTGATTATATCAGGTAGAGTCACACCCCTGCCCACCTCCAGGAGGGGTCGTGGGTCCCACCTACCTGGTATTACAACCAGAGCCCTGGAGAAGCCATAGCTTCTCATGGGGAAGTTGTAGGGTCATAGTTCTGGTATCATTGGATCCGGATGAATCCCTGGATCGCATTGATACCAAACCTGACCCATTTGCTATGGCCCTATCCAGAGATATTGATATCTCTGGACCCAAGTGTTCTAGAGGGCCAGAAATTGGATTATTATGATCTCATGAAAATAATAATCCAATAATGTATTTGTTCTTCTGGTGAGATGGTCAATAACTCCATAACTGTCCCTATTCAACTTAGTGGTTTAGGAGTCTTTATTGCCCTTTGTCTGTATAGACGTCTCCAGATTTAGTTGCAGTCTTGCAGGATACAGTATGTAAAAAAGTTGCTTTAGATTTAAAGTGTGCCAGTCTATCCGCTGCCTGGAGCGGCCACTTTTATCAGTCTATCACGTTAGAACTCAAAAGATAAATGTACTGGTCAGTAGAGATTTATAGCTCTTAGCCCTTAGCCTCAAAAACAATTTCAGGGAATAATACAGCGTTTTGGAATATAGAAGAAAAAGAAAGTCGCAATTGAAGCAAAATCCTTGAATTTGAAAAGAATTTGATACAATAGAAAAAAAAAGACATTTTGGATAAAAGTTTTTTTTTTTGTGAAAAGTAATGTGGTGTGAGTGACTTTAGAAATAACACACGGTTTGGAGAAGACAAGTAAATTCATAGCTAACCCCTTATCCTTGATCTCTTAAAGGGGGTCTGCCAACGCTGCAAGGTAATTATTACTTCTACAATTACACATTCCTGTGCAATTGTAGAAATGTTCTATTCATAGATCCCAATCCCCTCCTCTTCTCAACCATGATATCCAATCTCTACACCACAATATGGATGGCACAGAAAACTAAAAATTTTTAGTCCAGAGAACGGTGATGTGTATAAGCACTTACTTATAGATTGAGGCTGTGTCTGTGGTAATCTTCTTATATTTGGCCTCATTCCTTCTAAAATCAACTTTTAAAATCATGCTAATGAGCCAATAGAGCTCTGGGGGCGGTACCAGAGCCTCTGCGTGCAGTGTCTTCATAGGCTGCTATTACTGTTCAGGACTGTGCACTTTCCCCACCTCCCACTGTGAGAGATTACAGCAGGTAGGTTGCCGCACAGAGAGATTCTAGCATCACCCGCCAGGAGTCCTATGTCTCATTAGCATAATTTTAAAAGTTGATTTTACAAGTAGGAGGTTATGTATAACAAATGATAATGCAGACTTCCGTTATTCATTACCATTGAAGGACACATACCATCAGATATACTTTCTTTTGGTGTTTTAACAATACTCTAGAATGGCTGTATTGAAAAAAAAAAAATGACAAATACAAAATATGAAAAATGAGCTGTAGGCGTTTGGTCTGGGGACTGATAATTCACCCGGCAGTCTGAAAATCTCACATGACTTTTCTTGCTCGCTGGCGGAAAGCTGGGGAAGTCTCAGCGCGCATGCGCCAAATTAGCGGCCTGCCAGGTGATGTCACCGTCAGTCTGTGCATTACACAGGCAGGACCCGGCTACAGAGGGCGTGAATAAATTATCTGCCCCCATTATTAGCCTCAGGCTAATTCGCATATTTTATACAAGTCTTTTCAAGAATACAGTAAAACCACCAAAGGAAAGAAGACGACCAAATGACTGGGCAAATGATAGGAGTCTACCATCAGTGTATCTGATTGTATATGTCCTGTAAAAGCATACAGGAAACACCAGTATAATACGTGGGAAATGCATTGGTCACAGCTTCCCCAGCATGTAGCCTGCCAGCCCCTGCCCCAGTGTATATAGCCTGCCAGCCCCTGCCCCAGTGTATATAGCCTGCCAGCCCCTGCCCCAGTATAAGCCGAGTTTGGGTTTTTCAGCACATTTTTTGTGCTGAAAAACTAGGCTTATACTCGAGTATATAAGGTAAGTGCCCCTTATTTATCTTGCCTCATGTCACCACCTCTATGCACTGTGGACAGGCAGGACGTCTTGAGGAGCATAGTTCCTCAGTAACCGGTAGAACACGTAAAACAAAATGGTGGATATGTAAGAATTGAGGGCGTTGCCGTTCTTGTGGTCATAAAGTGGTGTTGCTATGCGGTCTATCGTTGGTAGTACGGTCGGGACATATTAAACAACAAGGAAAACAAAATACTAATGGAGGTGCTGGTGGCCATTAGAGAAGTTTCCTTATCCAGGATCAGTAGCACTTCCGCTAATGTCCTCGATTTACCAGTTTTATTTTCCGATGAAATCACCTCCATTAACTCCCGCCTGGGTTATGACTCAACTAGAAGTTTGATCGTGGGGTGAATTTGTCAAAACCGGTAAAACCCCAGATAAAGTGGTTTATCATTTCTCTGTGACGATAGGATTTAAAAAATTTGAGTTGTCAAGGGAAAAATAAAGCTTCATTGCAAAGAGCTTTTGATAACTCTAAAGTTGACCCCTGCAGCCTCAAGCTAAAGTTCAGTAAAGAATCAGGTCCGTTAGTAAATAGGGGTAGTCTTTAACTCGGGCGATCTTAAAGGGGTTGGCCATTCTATCTCTGTTTTATATCTGTTTATTGTAATGTGTGTTTAAGTATTGAGGGGTAGGATATTAGGTCATTTACTAATATATAGGGGCTCAGGGCTGCTGGGGGGCCCACATAAAGCTGTACATAAAAGGAATCCATGGGAGTGAAAGGGCCAGTTTCTAATGAATCCACAGGGGCTGTTTAGGATGATAAACTAGGGAATATTTTAGGGAACAGGAGACCGTATTAGTTT
Organism: Engystomops pustulosus; assembly: GCA_019512145.1. Taxonomy (NCBI): domain Eukaryota; kingdom Metazoa; phylum Chordata; class Amphibia; order Anura; family Leptodactylidae; genus Engystomops; species Engystomops pustulosus. Next base: position 253,306,211 of record CM033642.1, on the reverse strand, counting down.
AAGAATTTTTAATGCGGCCACGTGAGTTTCCTGCATATGTGCCCACTGAGACTCTGTCGCCCAGGGGCCTACAGAAACCTGGAGCCAACCCTGCCAATACACATCTATTAATAGTTCTGCTCCGCTTTCTTGATATGTAAAGTGAAGTTTCTTTTCTTTTACCTCATCAGTCAGACATTACTGACCATTAAATGTCCACAGATGGAGGGTCATGTGATCTCTGTCAATAAACACCCTACCAGGATCTAATGATAGTATTCACGAATATAAGATCAAGGTCATGGCAGGGTGATTGTTCATAGATATTTACAGATCACATGACCCTCCATTCGCGGCCCTTGCGCGGTCAGAAATGAAACCTATGAAGCAACATGTCCAGGATAGGCAAACGGAGGGTGCGAACCTAAAGGTCGATCCACTCATCTCCACCATTCCTCCTACTTAGCTTTATGGTTGCCCAAGGATCTGTCCATAAGTCATAACTATGGTCTGCAAGACACCTTATTACCAGGAGAAAACATCCTGCCCTGCTGTCCTGGAGCATACAGTAGGTAAAGGGGAGGTAGGTACTGCTACACCGATGTACACTGCATGCTTCTCTGAATCTCCTTGAGGCCACCCAGCACTAAAAATGGTGAATTAGTACTCACCGGTAATTTGGTTTCCATCTAGTCCTCCATGACGGCCCACTTGGAGGATGCCCCTTGACCTCTGTAGGGACAGGAAGCAGAGAGGTTAAAAGCCTCCCACCCGCATCCTCCCGCCAGTGTCTACCAAATAACTACACCGGTGGAAGATGCAACATAATTTTATTTTGCATGTTTTATAGTCACATGCAAAGAATAACAACAAAAAATGAAAAAACCTTGGGAGGGAAAAATACATAGGCCGTCATGGAGGACTAGATGGAAACCGAATTACCGGTGAGTACTAATTCACCATTTCCATAACGTCCCCCATGATGGCCCACTTGGAGATCTACCAAATAAGTAGCATCAGGGTGGGACCACGGCCTGGAGAACCTTCCGACCGAAGGAGAGATCCTGGGAGTTAGGAAAGTCCAGACGGTAATGTTTAATGAAGGTGGATGGAGAAGACCAGGCGGCCTTGCAGATTTGCTCAAGGGAAGCACCCCTTCTTTCCGCCCAGGAGGCAGCCATGGCTCTGGTGGAATGAGCTTTCAGGTTAAGAGGAACCTCTTTCCCTTGTTCTGTATAGCAAGTGGCTATGGCCATTCTTAACCACCTGGCTATCATAGTCTTGGATGCCTTTTCCCCTTTGTTCTTCCCCTGAAATTGATCAAAGAGATTATGATCCTTGCGCCAGGAATCAGTGGCTTGTAAATAAGCTAAGACTGAGCGTCTTACCTCCAGGGAGTGCCACGATGCTTCCTTGCTTGAGGAGGGATTCCCACAAAAGGATGGAAGGGTTATTTCCTGGTTCTTGTGGAATTCGGACACCACCTTGGGAACGAAACTCGGATCCAGAGTAAGAATTATCCTGTCAGGAAGAATGCACATATAGGGTTCTCTAATGGAAATGGCTTGAAGTTCCCCTAATCTCCTAGCTGAAGTCACAGCTATTAAGAGAGAAGTCTTTAAGGTTAAATTTTTAATACTAATGTTCTCCAAAGGCTCAAAAGGAGGCCTGGAGAGAGCATCTAGTACCAGGGAGAGATCCCAAGAAGGTACCAGCTTCAAAATTTGAGGTCTGATCCTGTTTGCGGCTGAAATAAATCTTTTGACCCACCTGTGATCTGCCAGAGGATGGTCAAAGAACGCGCTAAGTGCCGAGATCTGGACCTTCAAGGTACTTGTAGAAAGACCGATTTCTAGGCCCCTTTGTAGGAAGTCCAAGAACTGCAAAATATTTGGATTAGCTTGAGAGGGGGGGGGTTACCTCCACAGAAGGTCACAAACCTTTTCCATATTTTGTGGTATATGGCAAAGGTAACCTTCTTCCTACTTGCCTTCAATGTGGATATTACAGCTCTGGAGAGACCTTGGGATCTTAGGAACTCGGACTCAGGATCCAGGCTGCCAGTTGAAGTCTCCCCGGATCTGGGTGAAGCAGCGGACCCTGGCTCAGGAGGTCCTTCCGAAACGGTAGGATAAGAGGTTGTTGAATGGACAGGGATCTCAGCAGCGAATACCAACTTCTTTTTGGCCAATTTGGGCAGATCAAAATCACCCTCGCCCGGTCGAGCAAGATCTTTTTGAGAACTCTTGCGATTAAGGGAATAGGGGGAAAGGCGTACACAAGACTTTCGTTCCAGGGATGGCTGAACGCATCCATGTGATCCCTGGACTCGCTGGACTCCAGAGAATAGAATTGCTGGTACTTTGCATTTCTTCTCGTGGCAAATAAGTCGATTTGGGGGATACCCCAGATGTTGGTTAACTGTAAAAATATCTCTTGGTTGAGACACCATTCGTTGGGTAGGATTTCCCTCCTGCTGAGGTAGTCCGCCTCTCTGTTTAGGGTTCCCTTCAGATGGGTGGCCGAGATGGAGAGGATGTTTTCCTCCGCCCAGGAGAAGATGGTGTGAGCCAGATTTGATATCACTGGAGATCTTGTACCCCCTTGTCTCCTTAAATAGGAAACCGTCGTGACGTTGTCCAAGAGGATATGTATATGATGGTTTTTCAGCCGGGCTGTGTTTGACCTTAAGGCTTCCCAAACAGCTCTTAGCTCCCTGTAGTTTGAGCTCTTCTTTGCTTGGGATGGAGTCCAGGATCCTTGCTCGTAGTGGGAAGGGAAGACTGCTCCCCAACCCGAGCTGCTTGCGTCTGTTACAATGGTTATACTTGCGAGGTGGTGCCAAGATACCCCTTTTCCCAGGTTTCTTGATTCTATCCACCACAGCAAGTCCCTCTTTACAAAGGATGGTATCAGGATCCTTTTGTCTAGCCCCGAGGACTTCCTGTTCCAGGAGCGTAGGATCCAATTCTGAAGAATCCGAGTGTGACTCTGACTCCAGGCGACTGAAGGAAGGCATGCTGTGAGGAGCCCCAGGATCTTCATTGCCTGTCGGACCGATATAGAATCCCTCCTTCTGAAAGATTTAATCTGGTTCTTTATGTTGATTATGTTTTCCTGGGGAAGAAAGGACATTTGATGAGTTGAATTAAATATAACCCCAAAAAAGTCTTTTGAGTGGAGGTGTTAGATTCGATTTTTTCAAATTGATTAACCAACCCAACTCTGATAAAAATTTCCAGGGAAGACTCCCTTGCTGACAATAGGCTTTGTCTGTCTTTCCCTATTATTAGCAAATCGTCTAGGTAGGGGACAATGGATATGTTTTGTAGCCTTAAGAAGGCTACCACCTCCACCATGATCTTGGTAAAGACCCTCGGGGCCGATGAAATCCCAAACGGGAGTGCACGGAACTGAAAATGTAAAATAAAACCCCCGGGAGAGAGGACAGAGAATCTGAGAAATCTCTGAGATGAGGGGTGAATAGGTACATGATAGTATGCGTCTTGCAGGTCTAATGTGCACATACGGGAGTTTACATGAATTAGCTGGGTAGCAGTTCTTACCGACTCCATGCGAAATCTTCTGTATGCGATGAAGTGGTTTAGCTCCTTAAGATTTATGATCAGCCGATTTAATCCATTCGTTTTTTTTATCAAGAACAACGGGGAGTAGAACCCCAACCTTTCTTGCTCTCGAGGAACAGGCACCACTACTCCCATGTGGACGAGATGAGATACTTCCTGCCAAATGAGGGAATGTGTAGAGAGAGAAACAGAGGGTAAGGGGGGTACATAAATTCTATCTTGTAACCTGACTCCATAATGGCCAGTACCCAGGGATTTGTTGTGATCTTTGTCCATTGGGATACAAAACCCAGAAGTCGTACCCCCACCCTGGCGTCACTGTTTCTTGTTTCCTTAGCCATCTGGAGGGTTGGAGAACAGGAAGCCCCTTCCTCTTCCTCCTTTGGGGTAACTCCAGCTCCCCTGTTTACCTTTTCCACGGTAAGCCTCTCTGGTGTTCTTAAAAGGACGAAAAGGAGTCTTCTTGGGGATTGCTTTATTTTCCGGAAATCCCTTCATCCTGTCTGATGCTTTCTCTAATATGGCGTCTAATTCGGGACCGAAAACAAAGGCTCCTGAGAAGGGGACACTGCACAGCTTTGATTTAGACCGAATATCCCCACTCCATTGCTTTAGCCACAAGGCCCTTCTAGTGGCATTGGTAAGTGCTCCTTCTTTTGCAGCGAAACGTATACCTTCGGCTGAAGCATCTGCGAGAAAAGCGGTGGCTGATCTTAATAATGGTACGCTCTCTAGTAGGGCGTCTCTAGGAGTGCCTTCACGGATATGGGACTCCAACTTCCCTAGCCAGAAGTAGAGTGTTCTTGCCACCGAAGTGGCAGCTAGATTTGACTTGAGGCTTAACATTGACGTCTCCCACGCCTTCTTCAAAAGGGCTTCTGATTTTCTATCCATTGGATCCCTGAGTTGTGCAGAATCCTCAAAGGGAAGATCCATTTTCTTTGAGACCTTGGACACCAGCACGTCTACTTTAGGGAATGAGTCCCAATCTTTTGATTCTTCTTGATCAAAGAACGAGACGCTTCCTGAAGTTCTTTGAAATTGCGATTTTTCTCTCGGGATCTTTCCATTCTTCACTGATTAACCCCCTAAGGGTATTGTTAAGTGGGAAGACACAATGTTTCTTAGCTTTAAAACCACCGAATAGCTCATCTTCACGAGATAAGGGAGGTACCTCATCTTCTAAATTCAATGTATCCCGCATAGCTTTTAGGAGATTGTCCAGATCATCATTCTGGAACAAGTGACGGGAATTTGTCGCCTGTTCAGGATCCTGATGTTCCTGATCCTCTACCAGAGAGCAAGATGGGGAATCTGAAATGCAACCTTCTTCCTCCTCGGATGAGGAAACAGATACAACTCTTGCCCTTTTTTGCGGGGGAGCTCCCTGGGTGGCGGCTGCAACCGAAGAACCAACTTTTTCTTCTATAAGGGTCTTTATTTCATCCATAAAGGATGTCTTTTCTTCCCGCATGAAATCCTCAATACAGGTTCTACAAATAGGTTTTTTATATCCCTCTGATAGAGTATGGAGGCACATATTACATTTTTTAGCAGGGTTTCTACTCTTCTCAGGCTTTTCCCTACTAGACTTTTCGGCTTTGCCCGATTTGTCTTCTTTGCCTTTCCCCTTAGACCCTTGTTCTTGGGGGAAGAAGGCAAAGAAATAATGACCTGCCGTTCCCCATACACAAAAAAATAGAACCTGCCATACAGCACCACTCACGTGAACCGGCGGGTGGAGTAGGCCCAAGTCTGCCTCATCAGCCATTCTCTTTGTCTGGGACGGCCAATCACACCAAAAACCTGATAGCATAGACCTCAGATCAACTGACTACCCGCTTTTGAGGATTTAAATACCTTCATGGGGAGCCCATCCCCCTTTGCAGGTGGCCACCAATCGTTGTCCACGCTATTCGTTGCGGCGATAGCACCGGGACGTCTTTTGCGGTCACTTCCGGTCGCGACCGGAAGTCGTCATGGGCCGCAGGGGATGTCTGGGAAATGTAGTTCCAGTACATTCCCGCGTCCGCGCAAAGGCCCTGATGCACCAGGCCGCCGGAGAGGACGAGTGCCGGACCAACAGTGATCCAGGGAAGGTCCCACCCCGCGAACCGACCGAGGACCGTCCGGAAGGGAATTTAGACCGAAGTCAGCGTAACCCCAGGTAAGAGACATTTAAAAAGAAAAAATTGTCTCCCCTTTTTTTTTTTTTAAATAACGTCCCCCCCCCCCCCCCACTAGGAGGAGAGAGACCCTCTCTTGACCTGACCCCTGTAGGGACAGGAAGACACTGGCGGGAGGATGCGGGTGGGAGGCTTTTAACCTCTCTGCTTCCTGTCCCTATAGAGGTCAAGGGGCATCCTCCAAGTGGGCCGTCATGGGGGACGTTATGGAAATACACAATACCCCACACTCTTCAAACACCCACCGCCCAACCTCGCTTCCCGTGGGCACCTCTATCTCTTATACATTTCTGAGCACCTTGTCCTGAACCTGCTCTATGTAAACCTGAAAGCTCCAGGGTCTGACCACTAAAGATTTATGTCCCAAATTCTGGATGAGTAAACAAATCTGTTAACCCCTAATAGTAAATCCCTCCCAGAGTAAGTGGTCAAAAATGAATATGCTGTATTTTGTGTGAGGGCTAAAATGTTGAGGCAAGAAGGTTTTGGTGTAGTTCTTGTAATATGTTGTGGGTACTGGGAAAGCAAGGGTTAATATTCTGCATGTGTGGTGAAGCAGTATGCCCTGCATTTATTTAAATGGCATCACCGGGACCATAATCATGCAGCTCCAGATCCCCCTTCCCCCTCCTTTGGTATTGAAAAGTAACATGCAAATCTCACTAGTACCTCTTACCAGTCTATATGTAAACTCTATATGTAAACATATTTAAAAAATATGTAAAGTCTGTATGTAAACAGTGACATGTGACTAGTGCCCCACCCCCCCTACAGAGCAAAATTTTACACTATTTGGAGCAAAACAAGTCAAAAACTGAGTATAGTTGCAAAGTAAATTTTTAAAAGCTATTTTTATCACATTAGGACCACTAGGAGATTACGTTTTGATGACTTTCATTCTCAGGCAGTGTTACTCATCATGTACACACAATGGAGTACTGAGTGTGTTGAAAAGTGAGGTACGCTTTATGTTATAACTCCGTTTGGGCCATTATGTGGTTTCTGAATTTTTGGATATTAAGAAACAATGCCGCGAGTACTTTGAAGCCTTACTTACTGAATTTTAAGCAATTTCTTTTTGTGTTTCTCATATTGTACAGGACTAGGTGCCAGGCGGTCAGCAGGGGATCACTTCACTTTAGAAGGTTCTGCCAAAAGGCCATTTCACGTTCAGAAAATACAAATATTCGCTTTTTCAGAACTTTTTAGAAAATTACTTTTGAAATTGTAAAACCTATTAAAGCGGGAGACGTTTTCCGTTGTGTTCTAGTCAACAATATCAAGAATGACTTTTTGTTCCCCCACAAAAACTGTGCACATTATTAGGAGAGACCTGACGCCTCATTTATCTCCAGGTTAAAATGCAACAAATTGGTATTTTACATTTTCTATAGAAATCAAAGTGCAAATACAATTCCGGTAAATATTACTATTTTTCTTCTTGCAGGGCGAGCGAGTCATTACACAGAGATGCAATACTGCAAATTCAGATGCAAGATACCTATAAACTTGTTGGTAGATTTTATTTAAATTGTTCCATCAAAATCCATCATGATAAACCAGGGACATTACTCATAGATCCAGGCACCGTGACTGTGGTAATCTTCTTATATGTGTTATCCATGAAATCCTTTAATCTAAAATCAACTTTTAAAATTATGCTTATGAGCTTGAAAAGACGTTTCCCCTCATAGACTGTAAGCTCTTGTGTCACCCTCTCATCCTCATAGACTGTAAGCTCTTGTGTCACCCCCTCATCCTCATAGACTGTAAGCTCTTGTGTCACCTCCTCATCCTCGTAGACTGTAAGCTCTTGTGTCACCCTCTCATCCTCATAGACCAGTGATGGCAAACCTTTTAGAGGTCGAGTGCCCAAACTGCAACCCAAAACCTGCATATTTTTTGCAAAGTGCCAACAAAGCAATTCATGCAGTAACTTATTACAATCTTCCTGCTCCGTGCTGTACCACACCTTTAAATGGGCCTGAGGACACCAATACCTGTCAGAAGAAATTTGGATTGCCACTGTAGCTTCCCTTGACCCTGTCCACACCTCCTCTCTCTTCCTGCAGTCTCAGGTATACCAGGATGCTTCACATTAAAATAATGCTAAGCATGGAAAGTCCTGAAACTGCAGGAGGATCCCTGTCTACCAAACTCTGCCATGGGGCAACAGCCTGAGTGCCCACTGAAAGGGCTCAGAGTGCCACCTCTGGCACCCGTGCCATAGGTTCGCCATCACTGTCATAGACTGTAAGCTCTTGTGTCACCACCTCATCCTCACAAGCTGTTACAATGTGCCCGGAGCACTTGTGCTGGAATTTCCTGTGCTGAAGTAAGATTACATCAGGGGGTGTGGGGGTTGCTCATCAGCATAATTTTAAAAGTTGATCTAAGAAGGCAGGAGGCCCCTGATAACAATTCTAAGTAGATTACCAAAGTCACTGTGTCAAGATATAGTATGTGTCCCAGGTTTATCATGCTGGATTTTGATGCAAAGAGCTTGTATGTTCTCTCCGTGTTTGCATGGGTTTCCTCTGGATCCCCCAGGTTTCCTCCCACACTCCAAAAAACATACTGGTAGGTTGATTAGGTTGATGGGGACCAATTTGACATGCTTTGTGCAGCACTGCGTAATCTGTGTGCGCTATATAAACAAAGAATAATAATTATTATTAAAGACAAAATGTACGATATATTCTTATACCCATTAATGTAAACAAATGCCTTCCATGACAAGGTGATTTAGTTTATTTAAGACTGTCTTAAAGGGGTCATCCACTTTCAGCAAATATTTGATATGGTTTGTGTAAGGAAAAGTTATACAATTCTCCAATATACTTTCTGTACCAATTCTTCACAGTTTTCTAGATCTCTGCTTGCTGTCATCCTATAGGAAGCTTCTATTTTTATTTCCAGTGGACAGAAATCTGTCCATGTCATGTGATGGACAGGCAGGTGCATGAGCCATTGGTATCACACAGCTCCTATTACTCTCTGTGATAATAACGGTTTGTGTACCTGTGTGTCCATCACATCACATGGACAGATTTCTATCCACTGGAAGTAAACACAGAAGCTTTCTGTAGCAGGAGATCTAGAAAACCGTGAGGAATTGATACAGAGAGTATATTGGAGAATTGTATAACATTTCCTTACACAAACCAGATCAATTATTTGATAAAAGTGGACAACCCCTTTAAGACAATCTTAAATAATAAACTAAATCACTTTGTCATGGAAGGCATTTGTTTACATTAATGGGTATAGTAATATACTGTACATTTTGTCTTTAATAATAATAATAATAATTGTTATTCTTTAGTTATATAGTGCACACAGATTACGCAGTGCTGCACAAAGCATGACAAATTGGTCCCCATCAATCTAATCAACCTACCAGTATGTTTTTTGGAGTGTGGGAGGAAACCGGAGGATCCGGAGGAAACCCAAGCAAACACGGAGAGAACATACAAACTCTTTGCAGATGTTGACCTGGATGTGACTAGAACCCAGGACTCCAGCGCTGCAAGGCAGAAGTGCTACTCACTCAGCCACCATGCTGCCCCAATTATAAATCCATATACAGTATCCATGATATGGTATTTTTCGGACTATAAGGCGCACTGGAGTATAAGGCGCACCATCAATGAATGCCTGCTAAAACATCTAGGTTCATATATAAGGCGCACCGGAGAATAAGGCGCACCTAATTATAAGGGTGAATGACCAGCAGGTGGCAGACCTGTGCACAGTACAAGGCAGCTGTTGTCTGTAAGTACGGTTCATATACAAGGCGCACTGGAGTATAAGGCGCACCTTTGATTTCTGAGAAAATCAAAGGATTTTTTGTGCGCCTTATAGTCTGAAAAATACGGTACTATATGCAGCCGTTACCTGCACAGGCAGCATCCGCTAACCTTGTCTGCCCTCTGACCTCCTGCGTATCTGTATACACACACGTATAAATATATACAGACAAATAAATGAGATTCTCTCTTAATAAAAAGACTTGTTTTCTTAAGAATAGTCGCGCTCTGTGTGTACGGTTTTCTATAATAACATTACTCCCATATTTACGATGAAAGGTTTTCTGTCAATATTTTAGCTGGAGGCAAGAGACAAAACACGGAGGCGCTGGAGTTCACTCCGAGATTTAAATTCCTCTGTTCCAGACAAATAGAAAGCGACCCACGGCGAGTAGGGGAACGGTAGAGGGAACAATAATCTATATGCAATAGGTAGGAAATGTACAAGCAGCATCAACGTTACTGCGGCAGCAGCAGGTTTCAGAGTAAATGTGACGGCTTCCCCGCAGGAGACGTCTCTGCTGCCCCAGAACGCAGAGATAAAAGCGCTGACACAGCCATTTCTCTCCTTCATTGAAATGAGGGAAAATAAGTTCCAAAAAAAGTAAGAATGTACTTTACACATAAAATATCACCGTTTTAAAAGTGCCGGAAAACTCCAGAACATAAAATAGGCAAAAAAAAGCAAGCTCCGCTCGCTGCCGGGGAACACATCGCTGCCGCCGGAGTGCCATACGGGATTATGTTAGGAAGCAGAACGGAAGGCACTTGGGTTCTGTCATTTTTCCAAGAAGCTTTATAGGTTTATTGACACAATGGAATCCTGCCTGGACTTCAGCCCCTTTCTCATGGTGAAAAATCGATCTGTAAACGGCCCCTCGTAACTTCTCCTTCTGTGGAGATTTCTAATCTGGAGCATAAGGGCAGAAAGAGTAAAAATAGGCCACATTTTATACTGGTGCTCAACAAAACTAAATATTAATCTACTAAACTACTCTTGTTCTGTAACAGGCTGCTTGTAAACAGGACACTATGTACAATCTGCTCAGCTCCTCCTGCTCTATAACATGCTGCCTGCAGACAGGCCACTATGTACAATCTGCACAGCTCCTCCTGCTCTATAGCATGCTGCCTGCAGATAGGACACTATGAACAATCTGCTCAGCTCCTCCTGCTCTATAACATTCTGCCTGAGCATAGGACATCAGCACTGCTCATTCTGCTCTATAACGTACTGCCTGATGATAAGACACCATGTACAATCTGCACAGCTCCTCCAGCACCAAAACATGCTGCCTGAAGATAGGACACTATGGGCCATGACATCGGCTGTACATTCACAAAACCTCATTTGGATCCCAATCAGGGACTAGCGAAAATCAGTCCCTTCTTACACAGCCACGGCCGGAAAAAGCCCTGATTTTCTTCAGTTAGGTCACATGACCGAAACACTCCTCCAGTCAAATGACCTTACATCAGGCTGCAGCTGAGAACGGACAGCTCATGGCCCAACAAGAGCAGAAAAGCCGAAAATGCCGCTAAGATTGTGCGCCCGATATCCTGCATGTGTCGCTTTCCCGCTGAGGTCCGAGTTCACCCTCTTCTTCCTGGTGCATGTAAGTGCATTTTCTTGCGACACAATTTGAAAGTTAAATCCCGCGCGCAGGCCAAATACGTTTTTGTCGAATGAAAGCTATGAAAACTATCGCGTGCGACACAATCCCGTCACTGCAAAACCCAAAAACGTCGGAAAGTCCGATGAAAGTGCGTCCGTGGACCCTTTGTAAATAAGCCCCATTATGTTGTTCTTGTTGTATGTTGATGTAGCACAGCACAACATATTGCGTCACGTCCATGATCACAGAATAATGTTTTTATTAGGGTTTTTATTTTGCAGTTTCATTACACAATATGACATTGGAGAGACATTTGTTGGGGCATCCACTCCAGGGAAGCTGTCAGCTGCCTTTCATTTTTTCTACTTGGAAATAAATCCTCTCTCGCTGTAGTAACAATAAATAATAATAATAATAATTCTTTATTTATATAGTGCACACAGATTGCGCAGCGCTGCACAGAGCTTGTCACATCAGTCCCTGTCCCCAATGGGGCTCACAATCTAATCAACCTACCAGTATGTTTTGGAGTGTGGGAGGAAACCGGAGAACACGGAGGAAACCCACGCAAACACAGAGAGAACATACAAACTGTTTACAGATGTTGACCTGGGTGGTAGTATAATGGAATTCAAATTTTTAGTCATTTCCTTCTATCCCTACTCATAATGAACAGCGATTACTTCCCTGCTGATGTCATTCCTCTTCGACATTGTGATAACTCTGAATTCTCCAGCCCAGAAAACTTCTGCATGAATAGGGGTGGTCACACTTACCAATAATCAGTTATTAGCAACAGCGGATTTTGCGTCCGCTGTTGCGTCCGCATTAAAATCCATCATGTTAAACCAGGGACACTTACTCATAGATCCAGGCACCGTGACTGTGGTAATCTTTTTCATCGTTATGCTAATGAGTCTGAAAGGCTACTGGGGTGGTTCCCTGAGCCGTTCCGTGATGCAGTTTCAAAGGCTGTTACACTGTCTCCGCCTACCTTATACTGTTATACTTTGCACAGTGTAACAGCCTGGATCTTCCAAATTTGGGCATTGTTATTTCTATGGGGATAATGAGACTTTGTAATTCTGTATATGCCGAATTTTAATATTTTTTTTATTATGGTTTACAAGGTGGGTGCACGTTCTTTTTGTTATGTGAACATAAAACACTTTCCTTTCCCACTGGCCCAATAAAATTCTAAAAAAAAAACTGTTCATTATTTGTCATTCATTTCATTATTTATCCCTGTGGTACGATATGTTGCAACAGATATCGGCAATTTTAATGACTATTACAATTTAACTAAGACCAAAGTTGCAAAATTAAAAGACAATGTTGCCCTGGAGGGTTCCTCACATTTCTGCTGCTTATTGTTTTACTGAACAGATTTTTTTTTCGCAGTCTAAAAAACACAGTTGCGAGAAGGTATATATATATTTTTTTTTTTATTATTAATATTATAATAATTTGCATTGTCTAACAGATTAGTCCAAAACAATAATTGTACGGCACATTTTGCTTTAATCATAAATCAGGTCCGGACTGCGTTGAACCGTAATCTACACTACAGAGCAAATGCAGACAGAAATATATTGAGGACGCTTCGTTTGCTTAATTATTTTAAGAAATGAACCCAACTTCAAAGAGGGTCACTGGATTTTCACCACTTTTACGAAAGTTTTATATGTTAAATAAAACAGCGAAAATGGAAAAAATAAACAATTGTGACTGCAATCCATGAGGTCAGAAGCAAGTGAACCGAAACATAATGGCACAAGATGATGAATATTCAAGAAGTCTGCCACCCCATAATTAACGGGGGTTATCCATCTTCTGCTGTGAGTGCCAACATCCTGGCACGTGCCACTTGTGAAGAGCGGACCAGTCCGGTCTTACAGGTAAACCCCTGCTACAAATTGTTTCTACTGCACAGGCCATGTAAAACGGACCAAGCAATGGCTGGATTTCATGGTCGGACCACAGGACGGAACGCCATGAATCATAGAGATATGTTATACAATAGGCCACATTTTTCGGAGCTGGTGCACCTTAAAACCTGGTGTACAAGCCTTGAAATGGGTGCAATTTCTAGCACAGCCAGAATTCCCTCTATTTACCTTGTTTTGCCACCTCCGTGCCAAGTGTTCACAGGGGGTTGAAGAGGGACGCGGCCAGTGATGGAGCAAACACAAGACGTTCTTGCCCCGCACTGCCTATAGCCTGCACCTGTTTAGGCACAATTCTGTGCCAGGCCAAACCGATGAAGCACAGCCGCCCGGCAGATTTATCAAGATGCGGGCAATATCCTATGCCGGCGCACTTATACTGAATGCAGCATTCGGTTTCTGCAGTACTAGATATGATATACTACAGTATAGCGATAAATGAGATGGAATTTTGTGCTGTTCTGTTATTGTTGGTGCAGCCCCTTAAAGTTGAGCATGGTCCATGGTTGGCCCCTGGTCCAATAAATGTTGTTCAACCCTGGCCTAAATCCTCACCACCCATACTAGACATATACTTAACACAGAGGTTTAGTACGTATACCGATCAGCCAACTTCACCAATCCCTCTAAAAGTATGTTCCATGGGTCTCCCGAGCGATGAAACGGTTCTTGGACACTACGTCACTAGGGATCTCCCAGAGTGTACGCTCAGCAGAGACTGGAATGGATGCAATACTGTTGCATCCGTTCCCCATAGGCTATAATGGCCTACTGTGGGCGTATATGTCAGAGGGGGAGCAGGATGGAAAGATATAGCTTGCTGCGTCCTTGCAAAGTATCCTTGGACAGTTTCATCACAAGGGATCTCACAAAATGTATGCTTAGCAGACGCCAAGGATGGATGCAATACAGTTGCATCTATTCCCCATAGGCTATGATGGCCGCCTAGGAGTATAATAATAATAATAATATTATATATTGTATACATATATATACATATGTAATAGTATACGTAGTTCACAAAGAGGGAGGATAGAAAAATGTAGCTTGCTGTGTCTTTTCCACAGGATATGATGTATACTAGTCAGATGGAGGCAAAATGGATTCCCCCATCTTATATTATATGTCTAAGTATATTTTCAGCTTATACAGTGCTGCCCTGGTATATAAACTGAATATATCCCAAAAAATATGAGATGTGAATATGGCCTAAAAGTCCTGGAGGGAACTGGCCTATGATTACAGCAGCCACCGGTTCCAATAATCAGTCTCCACTGTTTGAGTAGGGAGGACTAACATGAGACAACGGGCTTGTGGGGCTAACGGACAGTGACTACATTTTCAACAAGTTATAAACGTTTGCCATTTTACATCTGTGAAATAATGGGGGTCATTTACTAAGGGCCCGATTCGCGTTTTCCGGACGTGTTACCCGAATATTTCCGATTTGCGCCGATTTCCCCTGTATTGCCCCGGGATTTTGGCGCACGCGATCGGATTGTGGCGCATCGGCGCCGACATGCACGCGACGTTAATCGGGGGACGTGGCCGAGTAAAAACCCAGACGGATTCGGAAAAACCGCCGCATTTAAAAAAAAGAAATGTGTCGCTTGGGACACGCTTACCTTCACTCAGCCCGAGCCGGTGAACTCCAGCGCGTTCAGATGCTTTTGGTGGACGGCGGAGGAACTACCTTGATGAATCCCGGCCGGACCCGAATCCAGCGCAGAGAACGCGCCGCTGGATCGCGAACGGACCGGGTAAGTAAATCTGCCCCAATGTGCTTAAGAGATCTGCGTATAAAGAAAGGATTAATGCAGAAGAAAGAAAAAAAACAGGATTGAGAGACTTTTTTGCTGCTTGGTGTAAATAATAACATGAATTGAGATAAAAAGTCTAAAGAAACATATAAAACCCTTCTACCATAGAACATGCAGCTTCACCCAGAGGCCGAAAAAGAGGACAAAGAGAAAGGCAGGAGCTCAACTTCATAGAAAACTTACTGAAATCTCCAGTAAGGAAAACGGCTTCAGCCCCGGGGGCCCACTCTTTGCAGTAAATCCCACCATCCGGCTGGGCATGGATACCAAATGACTGATAACTCCTTGAGAACTTCTCCAGGCCACCTTCACATCCTTCAAGTTTCGCCAACAGCTCTTCAAATAAAGCGTACCTTGAAAAAGTAAAGACATTATAAATACAACAGGATACATCAAGAATGGAAAAAAATACAGGAAAAATCATAATGAATGAGGAGGTGTTGCAGCTATACTATGGATACTAAAGGAGCCCAAATAACTAATTAGAGCCGACCAGAGTCACATGAGCAGCAAATTCTGGAGGGTAACGGTTACAGCTTACCGACCTCCGATCCCCACACTTCTGTGTCCAGGATGGGCTACTGCCTCCTTACTGTTAATACGCCCCTACTTACCGGTGTTGCCAACATAGCTTGGACCATAAGAAATATAAATCTCTGCATGGGGCCTGTGGCCTAGCAGCTGCTGACCAAATGAAGGAAGCAGACGGCAGGAAGTAGAGATGACAACTTCCTAGTCCGGCTGTCCGTTCCTCCTCTCCCAACATTTCTCATCAGAGTTGCCATCTCAATTGTGTACTGAGGAAGATGTGCACTGTTATATACATTTATGTTGAACATTATTGACCATTATATGTATATAACAGTGCACATCCTCCATTCTTTAGTGTGATAGGTCGGATGCTGGGGCCCTCTGACAATGCGGGCGCCATAGGAGCTGCTCCGGCTGCTACTTCTAAGGGGGGACAATATTTTTTATTCATTTACTGGACACATATATTTCTACACAACAATCCATATAGTTTCTTCCTTACCTTTGCCTAGACATACATCTTTTTGCAATAAGCCCTTTTGCAACAGGATATGCAATCCATACTATTCATTGTGTTGCTAATAGTAGCCTTTTATAAAAGACCAGGATATTCTATACAAGTGGCATCATGAAAAATTGGAATTCAAACAAATTAGGGACGGACACTTCCGTGTGAGATACTTGCGCAAGTGACATAAGAATCTGAGTTTCCTTTCTAGTTCACGCAGAAATCTGATTAATTTTGGAATATAAGAAAGGCAGGGGACGAATACAGACAGTCATCATCTTACCGACAGGCAGGTGTATCCCTAGCAACAAGTATGTCAAAAAAAAATAATAAAAAATTGCCAGTTCAGCCTAAAGTTGGCTCTGTGCAGAATGCATACAACAAGTAGATTGACAGCAGCCACGGGCACGGCTGCCGCACTTCATCCTGCATTATTCATCATAATATCCGAAAAAAATAAATGTAACTAAAAAAAGTCTTTAACCATTAACTACGACTTTGCACACGACCAGGAACAACCATCTAGTTTATCCCTCTTAGATAACTTGGCACGGAATCAACCAGGACATTTGTGTGGGTGAAAAATCAATCTGTGCAAAATGACTTGTTCTCATGGCTTCTAATTTGGTTTTGCAATTTTAGCAAAAAGAGTTTCGCAATCAGCACAATCGATTTCCAAGCAGCACAACCCTACAACGAGGCGATACACCTGCAACTTCCATAAGCGGCAGATCTGTGCAGCCGGACAATTGTCCTTATGGGAAAAGCCTCATCATTCTGACATTTTGCTGTCATCAAATGTGTATCCATATAACAAGAAATTGCTCAATTTTTCAGTGAATATGGATGATAACACTCACAGGTTTTTCCCCCACTCGTGGTTGGGTGAAGCCATTTATTGTCAAACTACTGGGTTTTTATCAGGAGTGGAAAAAATGTTATCTTTCATATTCACTGAAAAAAAGGCTCTGCAGGGGTACGTAAACTTTTGAGCACAACTTTATATGGTCCATAAATATAGCAAGAGGTACATGGAACAGTTTGGGAGAAAAACTTTGTTGCCTACAACAATTGATTATGGGTGAGGAGCAATTGGCTGCAATGGACAGCAGTGCAGAAGTGCTACAAGGTGCAAGGGGGAAAAGAGGCGGCGCCTCTCCACCCATCAAGGGGGAAAGGAGGCGGCGCCTCTCCACCCATCAAGGGGGAAAGGAGGCGGCGCCTCTCCACCCATCAAGGGGGAAAAGAGGCGGCGCCTCTCCACCCATCAAGGGGGAAAGGAGGCGGCGCCTCAAGGAGGCGGCGCCTCTCCAACCATCAAGGGGGGGGAAAGGAGGCGGTGCCTCTCCACCCATCAAGGGGGGGGAAAGGAGGCGGTGCCTCTCCACCCATCAAGGGGGCATATCTAGCCGGGAACTGGTGATGTATATATGCTATTGTTATCTTTGTCATCCAAAGTATATATAAAAGAAGATTGTTTGGTTTGCCCATTTGGTCTGAGTTTTTTGAAGTCTACTTAGTCATATGATTATGCAATCAGTGAGCTATGCCTTTTTTATCATTATTCGCGACGCTCATCCTATTTTCTATAGTTAGAGCGGGCCTGCGTGGCCTGCCATGTCTAGTTCAATTCATTGTTGCTTAAATGTAAATAGATCAAAAGGTTTTACAATGATCCTTTTGTTCCATTCTAATTGTTACGTTGTTAGTAAAACAAATTCAACATACATTCATCAACGGGGAAAAGTTGGCACATCTACACTCATAAAAGGGGAAAGAGGTGGGGAGGGGGGAATCTACATTCATCAAATAGGAAGGGCCCCCCCTTCCTATTTGATGAACTAGGACCGGAAAGAGGTTCTACCCCCCCCCCCCCCCTGTAGAACCTCTTTCCTGTCCTAGTACAGGATGTGTTCTTTGTATATATAATGTTTCCTACTTCTACAGTTCACATAGAAACGCCCTATAATTGGGGTTCCCCAGTTTGGATACCCCGCCTTATCTATTCCTCTTCCAAGCCCAAACACACCTAGGAAACTCTCCCATATACATCAATGGAGCAGCTCCAGGCTGGCAGAATATAAGGACAGGAGAACATTATAAAGCTCATCATCAATAGTATAAGAACAGCTCGGGAAAGATGTGTGGCCACATAATCATGGACAGAAAATTAAAACAAAAAAACTGTAAAATAATGAAAAAAAAATTATGGAAAATAATTGAACAAATAAAACATGGAGATACATTCCGTCGCAGAATTAAAGCAGCGCTCCAATATTATCATGGAAAACCTATATGCCAAAATTCAATCCCCTGTAATGGCCTTTTTCAAGATTATACATCAATTTTTGTCACAAGTAAACTCGGATTCAACTCCAGACGGCTTTTAGCTTCCAGTCCGCTCTACTTTCTTGTTAACCTTCTCTTATTATTCTCTAACATTTCAGAACCTGCCCTAAACACGCTCGGGCTTCCTAAAGCACCTGCTCCCTACAAATGTTCTCACCTTTTATTATCTCTGATCACAATGATTTGTGACACGGCCTCCTTCATCTTGAAGAAGCCTACATCTCACCTTTTCTTTCTAGTATGTACTTCAGTCCATTAAAGAAGCTATTCACATGACAGATATTCACATAACCGGGAAAAAAAATAATAGGAGCACAGAAGGCTCGGGTAGTGTTAGATGAAAGTGATGGCTCTACATACATAGTAGATAGTTCTACATAGATACAACTACAATAAATTAATTTTACAATAAATTACAAATAAAAACTTTTAAGATACCCCCACCTTTAAATTTAAAGGTCTCATCACACTAAAGGTCCTGTCAAAGGTTTTCAATCAGAAGGAATTCCTGATGGCGTGACATCTGTGCCTTAGTCTTCAGTAGTTCATACTGTCAGGCTGAGAAGGTTCTGAACTCCATCTAGTGCTTTTCAGTTGTCAGTCTGAACAGTGCTTTATTTCCTGGCTCCTGCAATTCTTGCACTGGACCAGCAAGGGTTAAGGCTTACACCCCTCCAGAGCCCTGCCTCACCCCCTGGAGCACTCTGATAAAAGCCATGTGTGCACCGTTCTCTTTTACTGGTCAAACAGATTACCTTTCTAGCCTATGATCATGGCTCCTCGCTATTCTTTAGGACTTTGGTTATTTCCGGCCTTAATCCTTGACTATTCTTCTGTGTAATCGACTTTGTACCTTACTTGCCATCTTGTTGTGAACTCGATTGTTGAATTTCTCTTTGTGTTATTTTTTTTGTCTGCCTTGTTACATGGCTACAGTTTGGCGCAGGGAGGGACGGACACCCAGTTACCCGCCACTGCTTAGGTGGACCCAGTTAGCAGGCAGTAATAGTTTGGGGAGCTCAGAATTAAGGGGTCACTGCAGATTTCTGAATTCCCCCTCATATATACACAAAGTTCTACACTCGTACACACATACAGTACACCAACACATACAGTATATACAAACTCACACACACAGTATGCACACATCCATAAATTTATACACACATCATATACATACATAGTATAGATGCATATAGAATATACACATCATATACATACATAGTATAGACGCATATAGAATATACACATCATATACATACATAGTATATACATAGTATAGCAAACTTGCACACATACTGTATAGTACATGAACATTTATATACATACACACATCTTATAAATACTCACCATATATAGGAGGGAATTTATCGGGTGGTGATGTCTAAATAAAGGCCACGCCCACCCCTGTTTCGTCCGATACATATAATCTTTCAGGTGTTCGGTGTAGCCTGGCTCAGCTTTTTGGAGTTTGCAGGAAAGGGACGAGAACGCCCCGTGCCTGTACACTCCGCTGGTGGCTGCATCTCTCCGCGCCTACATGGCACGGAGGAAGCGTAGCCTCAAATATCTGCTACAGATGTGTGTGATTATATGTATATATCCCTTTCTTGGTTAAACTTGATGGACAAGTGTCCTTTTTCAACCGTATAAACTAATAAACTAGTATGTATGTATGATATATATATATATATTTAAAAAAAAAAAAAAAAAAACACCGGCCAGCAGATGGGCAGCAGTGCACTGTTCCGGCAGGTGGGTGGGAGGAGGTTGTGCAGGCAGCCTGCAGACACAGTGGGGCACATTTACTTACCCAAACCCTGCGTGATCCCCGATCCGGACTGTCCGACAAGGATGAACTCTGCCGTGATTCATGAAGATCGCGGCGCCCGATATCCTGCATGTATCGCTTCCCATATCAGATCTGCTGGAGTTCACCTTCTTCTTCCTGGTGCATGTAAGTGCTTGGTCTTGGGACACAAATTTAAAAGTTAAATCCCGTGTGTAGTCCGAATCCGTCCGATCATCTGACGACCAGGCCCCTGATTTGTGTTGCGTGAAAGCCGGCACGATTGCAACACAAAACCCGGCGCGATGCCTGAAAAGTCCGGAGAACCAATGAAAATGCGGCTGCGGGACCCTTAGTAAATAAGCCCCAGTGTGCGGGTGGGCTTGGGCTTTGGCTGTGCTCTTGCTACACCTGGGCCCCCCTGTGCTACACAAGGATTGTAGTAGCCGTAGCTATTGTTATACCCCTCTCCATTACATATAGACTGATCCACCCATAACACAAGTCATTCAATTTCTTGGGGCACCAGACGTCTCACAGACAACTTGTGAGACATGGGACTGGGGGGAGAAGCGAGATTGGCCTCATAACACCAATACAAATTCAACTTAAGAACAAACCTACAGAACCTTATCCTGTATGTAACCCGGGGACTGCCTGTAGTAAGTAAGGCTTGTACAGGTAATAAAGCAGGGGCGATATTCCCGTCTGATAGTTATTGAATTACGTCTCCGGCGCGCGCCGGGGGGGGGGGGGGTCGCACACAGTTTCCATCACATATACTGTAAAACAGATCTTAATTTGAGAGGGAAAAAAAAAAGAATATTAAGTGAGAAAATGAGACAACGAGGCCGTTAGCTCATGTTTCATATTACACAGGAGAAAATAAACGGAAAGGTCAGTGCTACCGTTACAGCGTTGCCCTTTTCCAAGATAATCAGCAGAGCGTGTAGCGCAGACGTGGAGGGGGACGTGACTGGAAAGACAGAAAGCCACGCGGGAAGGACGGAAGAGCGGCACCCGGAGATCCCATGTATGTGTTACTATACTCCAGTACAGAAGGAAGAATCCTAAAAGGTTTAATGTTCCCAATTACTGGGAGCTGCGCTGAATATGCCGAGAACCCAATCACACACGTTTTAAGCAGTTGTGACCATACAAAGCTGCAGACAGTGCTGGCTATTGGCTCTTTACATCTGTATAATCAAACCTTTGTAGCAACAGGACTGTGAAATATGCATTGGTATTCCAGGATTGTTGCTGTACTTGGTGCATTGTGTTGCATTAGTAGCAACAAAACCACCTTTATATTCCAGGACGGCAGCTGGACGTGTTGCACTGGTTTGCGTTACAAGTTCCAGTTACAATCCTGCAATAGGAATTCATATTTCATAGTCCTTCTGTTATTAACACGACAAACCAGTGCAGCGCGTCCAGCTGCAACCCTGGAATATAAATGTGGTCTAGCTGCTACTAACAGCAGGACTATAAAATATGTATTCCTATTGCAGTATTGTAGCTGGACCTTGTAACACAAACCAGTGCAACACAACACACAAAATCCAGCTACAAACCTGCAATAGTAAAGCATATTTCAAAGTCCTGCTGCGAAACAACAACAAAGCCCAGCTGCAACCTTGGAATAGAAATGCAGTCTTGCTGCTGCTACAAACACACACCAGTGTAACACAATTCTTCAATTACTGCTACAATGCTGGAATATCAATCCAAATTTCAGAGGTCTGCTACTACTAACAAAACAACAACAATGCCCAGCTGCAACCCTGGAATATAAATGCAGTCTTGCTGCTGCTACAACACACACCAGCGCAACACAATTCTCCAATTACAGCTACAATCCTGGAATATCAATGCATATTTTCGAGGCCTTCTGCTGCTAACTCAAAGTTACATACCAGTCCCTTATTTGATACTATGCCCCATATTACATTGTGCACAGAAGCCTGTTACGGGTTTTACAATGATACCATATCACTATTTAAGCGATTTTATGAGAAATTGGGGTCTTAACCTACATAGTGTTGCCCACCCTAACTGGGTTAAAGGGGTTGTTCAAACTTTTCAAGTTTTCCACAATCCATAGTATAGGAGGGGAAGAGGTAATTGGTGAAGGTCCCATTCTCGGTATTGGATGGAGAGGCATGTTGAGCACATAAGCTGACACTCCATTCATATTATAGATGCGCCAGAAATAGCCGAGTACAGGACTCGCTCAGACAGTGAATAGGAGAAAGTCGAGAACCGTTCTCTGCACTTTCATGTGTACATAGTATTGAATGCAGGGGCAGGACGAGCACGCCTCCACCCAATTCCTGGGGGTCCCTTTCTAGTGATCAGTGGGGACCCCAGAAGCCAAACCAACACTGATCAGCCTGTTATAGCTCTTCTACAACTTTTAAACTTGTGACAACCCATTTAAGTTTTGGAGATGGTGGCCAAACACTCGGGATGAGACGATTCTGGCCGCTTCAAATGCTGGAAAAATCTACAGACTACTACTCTATGCAGCTCCATCCTCTGTGCAGTGGCCAACCCAGGAACTACAGCTGAGCTCCTATTCTCCATGGACTGGTTATCAGTTGAAAACCCCTATAAAAGAAGTAATTACGAATCACAAATTATTGGAATGCAAAAATCTTTGTAGGGTTGGAAAACTTCAGCAATTCATAAGGGCACGATTCATATTTTTGTCAGAATCCAAATTACATTTAAAGGGGTTGGCCACTTTTCAATAAATCTCTTCCATTAGACATGTCTCTGCATGTATCTTTGCGTCCTTTCTCACCTAATGCTGCAGCTCCTCCTATTCATTATGGCCGACACATATAAACAAAGATCCAGGAGAGTTTTCAGACAGGACTAAAGTATCAGAAATTCTGAACATTCTTGGATTATTATTAAAATTGTCAGCAGAGACCTCATTTGCACTAAAGACAGGTTGCAGGAGCCGGTTACAGCTTCATTGCAAATATGTCTTTAAGCCTTTTCTAAGCATTGCTATATAATTGTGTGTTTTAAAGGAAGAGCTGTACAGGAGCATAAAAGGTGGGGGCTGAGAGAGAGGGGTCTGCAGCACAGACAAATCACGTTGTTTTTTGAAATGCATCAAAACCAAAGCCAAACCCCTGGGGCTACACAGAGGATTCTGTCAGAGTGCAGTCACACATTGCAGTTAAAACTGCATCGTAATCAACTTTGAGGTGGTTTTAGGTGCAGTTTTGTGAATTTAACAGGTGAAAGACATGAACTGAACGGGTGCATGACATTTGTGGAACAGGTTTCTCCTTCAAAATCAAATTCGTTCAGTTAATATCTTTCACCTGTTAAATTGACAAAACTGCACCTAAAACCACCTCAAAGTTGATTGCGATGCAGTTTTAACTGCAACGTGTGACCGCACCCTCAGGGTGTAACACACAATTATATGGTAATGCAAATGATTAGAGAAAAAAAAAAAGAGACATACTTGCACTGCAGCTGTAATGGGGTTTGACAACCTGTCTTTGTGAAAATGAGGTCCCTGGTAACAGGTTCTCTTTAAGGCACTAAGAGCTCATAAGCAACTAATGTAGAAGAGTGGCCAAACCCTTTAAAAGGGGTTATCCAAAGGTATTAAAAACCCCATTAGTGGCCAGTATGGGGCAAGTTTAAAAAAAAAATAAACATGTACTTACCTCCCGGTGCCCTTCCGACCTCCAGCGCGGCGAACGCTCCAGCGATCACTGCGCTCAGCTTCTGGTCGGCCACACCCGCATGAATAGGGACGGGTTGGGGTGGATGGCCACCTCGGTGGTCCGGAAGTTGAGCACGACTACCATGCCCCCGTTTGTTTACATGGTGCACGGACTGGAGAGATTGGACTCCGCCGCCAATGCTGTTTTTTATACCCTTTAAGCTGGTTTTACTTTAAGAAAAAAAATCTAAAAAACTTTGAGACTTTAGCCAAAATCTCTTTGTCATTTCCACTTTGTATTATAAAGCTTTTATTTTTAATAACCCAGAAATATCATCCAACTCCCGCCTTAAAAAAGGGACAACATTTCAAGTTTTAGCTTCAAAGCAGTAATGACAGGAGATCCTGCAGGAAAGCTCCTTGTTATAGGATCACCACAAATCCACAGGGCTAAAGCTGGAAAAGCCACATACTGGATATAGGATTTAGCTGAGACGTAAATGTGCTGAAATACAGAGCGCAAACGCCTCGGTGACCTCGTAATGTCACGTCCACTTACAAGCGGAGGCCATGTGTCTAATTTATAGAGTCTAAATGTTTTTTGTTTTGTATTTGTTTCTTAATTTGGTTTCTTATCCGATTCTAAGAGCTCCCAGTGTCCGTCATTTTACCCGAGACGACAGCAAGGTCATTTATAAATGGCACGTGTCTGGTCATCCATTCAGACGGGGGTCAGAGGTAATTATGAAGGTCGCGAGCGGCAGACGAGACAATATTTTTAGAAGGCTTACAGACCTGCTTTGTCATCTAAAAATCATACAAGGAGAATAACATGTAGCAGCCAGGCCCGTGACCTTTGTCTGAATCTTACGGCCACTTGATGCACTTGTAAAATGAGCGAGATCCAGAGACGCAAACTATAAAATGAGCGGAACGTTATAATCAATTATGAAATAACGTAATACGAGTGCGAGCGCGCTAATGGCGCATTGTACTGTACGGAAATGTATTAGAAGTATGTATTATACGA
Source organism: Engystomops pustulosus (assembly GCA_019512145.1). Lineage (NCBI taxonomy): Eukaryota > Metazoa > Chordata > Amphibia > Anura > Leptodactylidae > Engystomops > Engystomops pustulosus. The sequence continues at coordinate 253,281,367 of CM033642.1, read as the reverse complement.
CAGACAAGCACAGCTTACAAGCCATCAACTAATGACCTTTACTTCTCTTCCGAAAGACGTCTAAAGAAATTCTTAGCCTTTGCTTCGGAACACTTGTCATTGATACGTTAGAGAATGCCAACAGCGAGACCCGGGAATAATTCTTAGAAGTAATAATTGTATATCAATCAGGTCACCTTATTTTGCATCACAATGGGGAGGGTGAATCAATGTTGGAGTTACATAATCCAGTCTCGATGTCCGGTGTGCAGGAATGTCCCGTACCCAATCCCTTCAAGTTATACTCCAACCACAGATAAAGCTTCCCATGAGCTCCAGTAGGAAATACTCAAATTCATATTTCCCAGAATCCCCCTATGAAACATCAATGGCTGCAAGTCTCCTGCAGATGCGGCCTATAATAGCAACGCGTCTTTAAATGGAACCGGTCAACTTAATGACAGCCGTCTTCATACTGTGCCCCATGCTTTTCTTTGCAGAAGAATCCATAACTCAGATCTAGCTAAAATTATTTCTTAAAAAGATGCTGACACCTTGCCAGGAGACTTTCCAAAGTCACAAGGGGGGTGTTTTCTCTTCACTCTGCTCCCTCATTGCCCTCTCCCTCAGGAATGAGAGAGAAACTGGCCGTGTTTGACTCACTGTACAGAATTCCTGAGGGAGGGGGAATGAGGGAGATGAGAGAGACGTTAGCCGTGTGTGACTCGCCACCTTCTAATAGTGTTTTTTTTTTTTTTTTTAATATGTTTATTTAGGGGTTCCATTTACTTTCCTTTCTGTTTTTTAATTATCTGGCATAGCCACAAACAACCCTGCTACACACCATTCCTGGTATGTAAATGGATAACCTGAAGCATGTGATCAGTCACGTGCTTATGACATCACTGCAGGTCCTGAAGTTGCCGGGAGCATTTACTTATCAGGAGTATACCATGTGCTAGTGACCCCTCCCAACAACACCAACCCTTCTCTCCGCCGTCTAGCTTCGGATTCACACGGCAACCAACTAAGCCAGACAGCCCGAGAGACCGGGAAACTGCTGGCTTCTAGCCTGCTAGCTGACAAATGGCTGCAGATGGCTAATGAGTGTAAATGAGAGAACTGCTTATTTTGGTTTAAAGGGGTATTCCCATCTGGGCATTAACATTTAATTTAATTCATTTGCCATATATAAACATTTCTTCAATTGGACGTTAAAAAAATGTTCCTGTGTGAAGATAATTTCTCATAAATGTTGCCATGTTGTCCCTTAGAAACAAGATAGTTTCCTTGGATACGACCACCCCACACTCTGGCAACAGTGGCCAGACCTGTGCTCTTCAGTACTGCCTGACCTCCTGGATTGTACAGTCATTACCACAGGACGGCTGTGGGACATGCAGTAACTCCCGGACATTTCATATATAAAAACTTTGCAGAGCTTGGCAAAAGTTTTTATACTTTACAGTTGTACTTTAATTCTTAGAGGCTGGACTTGATACTATGATACTTGAAGCAGAAAAAAGCTGCACTGCTAGATGTAGATGTATTTATAACCAAGTTGCTTGGAGTCCCATCCTGGGTAACGGGTTTGCTCCATGAAAAACAGCGAAACACAGACATTCCGTGCAGGGCGTCTACAGCCTTGCACCAGCTATATACAATTTGTAGCAGCTTTATCCATAGACAAATCCCTCACATATCTTAATAAATGCTAACCCAAGGATTAGCCAGAACCTTGTAGCCGTATGCAAATTACAGTTCATGCACCAGGGTTTTAGCTCAGTTCCAGAAGCAAAGTTCTGCCATGTCTTCCCTCTTGTCTTGCTGCCCGATTTTGCCCAAAACTATCCTCTTGCTGGGTCATCCTTGAATTTATACGGCAGGAGGTGTATTCAACCAGGGGAGGGGCTGGCGGCACCGGATAGAAGAAGTAGAGGTAGGTGCCAAATAAAAATCAAGAAGAAAGCAATTTACTCTGGTAGAACTATTTTACTTGTGGTCTGTTGAAAATGGACACTTTCATTAAAGAGAGGTCTCCACTTTGGGCCTCTCCTCCCCCATATTTTTGAAATAGACTGAAGTTGCAATTTAAAAAGACAAAGTTGTGTGTCAAAAATCTGGACTTTTTAATGTCAAGTTTTTGGGGGTTATTTCTGCTGCAGATTGGTTTAGGTTACACCACTGTCTTTGTAAAAGAAAAACTCAATTAGAATAAAGTTGAAGCGTAAAAGAGAAACACGTTGCAAGACATCCTCGGGTCAGGGTTACTGGATTTCGTAATGAGATGTAGAAAACAAAGTGAAGCAACTTCTAAAAACAGATTAAATATTACAAAACCTGACTCTTATGTTCTGTCGGGTCATTCCTCAGTATTGCACAGTTCTCTTGTAGATCCATCACATGTAGTTGAAAGTGAGGAGTTGGATCACTTCTCAGACATTGAGGAGACCTCGAAAGGCTTCAGCAGCGTAAATGGCATTAGTTTCAGACCGTAATAAGTTCTTCTCAGAAATCAGCCTTTTAGAAGCCGGAAAGAGAAAATAATAACATGATGCAGCCCCTTCCTGTAAAAAGGGAAGTCAAAATAATACATTTTTATATGATGTCCGAGATGTACCAAGTCCAGCTTAAATGACTTAAAGAAATGCAAAACCAGTGACACTTAAAGATCCAGGCACCGTGACTTCTTATATCTGTTATCCATGGCCTCCTGCCTCCTAAAGTCAATTTTTAAAATTATGCAAATGAGTCCGAGGGGCTCCCCTAGCCCCTCTGTGAATTAGTTCACCCTCCCCCTGCTTCCTGAGTGCTTCCTCAGCACTTCCTGTTCCTGGTGACATCAGCTGGCGATTTCTCCTACAGTGGCCACTGTAGGAGATGTTTGGTATTACAAGTGACTGACTATGTAGAACAGTACCTGGCAAGGTCCTCCAGAGCTAGAACCAATGCTTGTTAGACGCCTATTGAGGAGGCCTGAGAGGGTTAGCATTCTGTGACAAGGATTAGTTGTGGAGATTTCGGAAGTTCACAAAAGTTACCTCCACATGGGGCCAATATCAAGAGACTCAAAGGGCTTTCCAGGAATCCTCAGCTGTGGCCAGGATGTCACTTCTTCGGCAATGCTCTTCTTATCACCATTACTTCTGCTGGTACATAGAGTCTTAACCGTTATGTTGCATTAACAACTTGCACCCACTACGGTGGTGCTGAGCCTTTGGATACAGACATAGGTCTGAGGTGGTAGGAGATACAGCACTGTAAAGGAGGTGGTGCAGAAGACCTAGAGACTGAAAGATTCCACTGGTATCAAGCTGTTCCTCAGGATTACGATTTTTTTTTCTATTTTTGTACACAAACCGGCTCCTGAGGATTTTTTCTGAGGTTTCTCCAGTGGGCCCAGGTCTAACCCAATATTGGACCACAGAGGAGCAGAAGTGGGCAACCCAATTTGTAGGCTAAAAGGGACTAAAATAGATTAAACCCCCAGAATAATTTTATCTGGTGGGCCCAAAGATTCTCTGTTGCCTGTTCCTGGGCCACCTTAAAAATAAAAAAATATATACTTAAACTATACAATATACTATATTAAAGGGCTATTTGGGATACAACCACATTCTAGAAGTTTAGCATCTTGTATCACCCTTCAAAGTGAAAGTATGACAAGCATGACAATTCGAGAAATCGGCAACTCCACAGACTCTACTGTACAGTCCAACAATCAATGGGGAGTGGGGACTTCAAGTATTTTTATTACAGACTTTCACAAATCGTGACCAGTTATGTGACCCAGACACAGGTTGTGCATAGGATACCAGGCTCCAGTCTACACCAGCTCAGTGTTTCTTCTCCATCTATAAAATTCCTGCCAGACAAGACGAGGGTGAAGATAAGACTCTGGCGTCCTGTCACTTCTGCTTACCATTCCTGACCATCAGCTCCTACAGAGCCCATCATGAATAGTACTTAGCTTTCAGGGCTGGGACGTACGTTCCACTGTGTAGCGTTGCATGCGGTTCCTTATAAATGTTAACGTCTGAATGTTTCAGGTGAATTAGATGTACCGCTAAGGAGATACTGTCTGGTCACACCAGGACAGAACAGCAAGTTCTTAGCATATAGAGTAAAAAACAAAATAGAAGAAGAAAATGACAAAAGATACGCGGCATCGTTTCTTTTTAGGAAATCCCCGCTGTGGAAAGCAACAGGAACAAGGACACGGTCCCCACAAAGAAAACTGGCTCTGGATAGTGATGTCGAGTTTTTTCAGTAGTCTATAAAGCCCAAAGGATGAAACAATATGTGATACACAATAGCAATAATCAATGTTCAATAATACGTGTATATTCTCCGCACTGCCCACCGCTGCTCCGTGTCATGAGGTCTTCTAGTACAAGTCAATGCAGGGGAGATTTACTAATAATAGTGAGAGAGATCCCAAAGGGAAGAGACAAATGGTGGGCATTCATCTAGACCCGCATTTTTGATTTATTAACCCCTCTTACCCTTCTGTATTGTGGGCCTTATACATACAAAATGTAGGCCCATGTCATTAACTAAAGCAGAGCATTGGTTCAATTGATTTTAGATAACTGATTTAAAATAGTAAAAATAAGTAAGTACTATGTTTTTCTGACTATAAGATACAATATTTATCATGAAAAAAAAAAAACTGGTCCGGAGGATCCAGCACTGCCAGACCCTCCTGACTGCGGTATTCAAAATCGGGGGAAGCGCTGACAAAGTGCTTCACCCCATTTCAGAGAGAGCAGAGCCTATGCATTGCTCTCTCCCTCTCCTTGCTCCTCATGACATGAATTTTACTGCAAAACCTACAGTGATGTCAGAAGCATGTGACTAATCACATGCTTTCTGCATCACTGCAAGGTCCTTGAACCCTTTTTTGATGCCCGGTGATGAGGCCAGAGAAGAAGTTGCGACTGAGACTGGGTATCAGTTAAAGAGGTGTGTATCATAGTGACTGAATGTAGCAGTGCTGAATGTGTTGAGTGTCACAGAGAGCACATTTGCATGAGGTAAAGGATGTAGCAGGGCTATGTGTGCTCTGCCAGTGTGTGACCAACAGGGACTTTTTAATTTTTGTAACATATATTTTTCCTTTTTTTGGGGGGTGCATCTTATAGTAATGTGCATTGTATAGTCCATAAAATACAGTAAAACCATATGGCACAATGGTCCCTCTTTTACACACTCTCGCCAATTCCTATTTTACATAAGTTGCAAAGGCCATTATTTTATGCCAACAAAACAGATAAATGCCTCCAAAGATTCTGCTCTCTGCAGGGTTTTTTTTTTTTTTTAAAGGAAATCTACCATTTGTTTTTAAAGAAACCTTGAGAATGCTGTAGCGACACTGATGCAGAAAGAATGAATTAGTTACTCACCGGTAATTCCATTTCCATTAGTCCACCATGACGGCCCACCTGGAGGATGCCCCTTGACCTCTGTAGGGACAGGAAGAAGAGAGGTTAAATTCCCCTCCCCGCATCCTCCCACCAGTGACTTCAAAATAACCACACTGAGGAAGATGCAACAATGATTTATTTATATGTTTCTATCACATACAGTTTTATCATTGTGAATACCACATAACCTAGAACAAGCAAGGGAGGGAAACTATAGGCCGTCATGGTGGACTAATGGAAATGGAATTACCGGTGAGTAACTAATTCATTCTTTCCACTTCGTCCCCCATGACGGCCCACCTGGAGACTTACAATATGAGTAGTCTTTTAGGGAGGGATCACTGCTTGAAGCACCTTTCTCCCGAAGGACAAATCCTTCGAGGAGGGCAAGTCAAGTCTATAGTGTTTTGAGAAGGTAGAAGAGGAAGTCCAAGTTGCTGCTTTGCAGATCTGTTCTAAGGAGGCCCCTCTTTTCTCTGCCCAGGAGGTGGATACGGCTCTTGTGGAATGTGCCCTTATTCCTGATGGTACTGGGATCTCTTGGGTGTCGTAACAAGAAGATATCGCCATCCTTAGCCATCTAGCGATGGTTGCCTTGGACGCCTTCCTCCCCTTATTTTTCCCCTGAAATTGGAGAAATAGATTAGAATCAACACGCCAGGATTCAGTTATTTCCAAGTATTTAACGACAGAACGTCTTACATCTAGAGTGTGCCATTCGCGTTCTCTCTCTGAGGACGGATTCTTGCAGAAAGAAGGTAATATGATCTCCTGACCTCTGTGAAATTCCGAGACCACCTTTGGGATGAAATTTGGGTCCAGCATGAGAATAATTCTATCATCAAGAACCCTCATATAGGGTTCCTTAATAGAAATTGCCTGGAGTTCACCTAGTCTCCTTGCTGAGGTGATTGCTACCAGGAATACCGTCTTTAGTGTCAGGTTTTTTACACTAGCAGAAGAAATTGGTTCAAAAGGTTCTTTAATTAAAGCATTTAAGACCAAAGAAAGATCCCACGAAGAAGTCCTTTTAAGGACCTGGGGTTTTAATCTAGAGGCTGCTAGAATGAATCTTTTCACCCACCTGTGCTCGATGAGGGGTTGATCGAAGAAAGCACTTAGGGCTGATACTTGGACCTTTAGAGTACTTGTGGAAAGTCCCAACTCCAAACCCTTTTGAAGGAAGTCAAGAACCTGCAAGATATTGGGGTTAGATTGACATGGTGGATTATCTGCACAGAAAGAACAAAATTTTTTCCAAATCTTGTGGTAAATGGCAAAAGTGACAGGTTTTCTACTTGCCTTCAGGGTGTTTATAACAGCAGGGGAGAGTCCTTGGGACTTCATATAGTCCGATTCAGGATCCATGCTGATAACTGGAGTCTTCCTGGATTTGGATGGGATATTGGACCCTGTACCAGGAGATCTTCTGATACTGGTAGTATGACTGGATCCTGAGTGGTCATCCGCTTCAGAATCGGGTACCAGCTCTTTTTGGGCCAATTTGGGCACACAAATATCGTCTGCGTCTTCTCTAGATAAATTTTCTCTAACACTCTGGCGATCAGGGGGATAGGGGGGAAGGCGTAGGCGAGAGTGGTGTTCCAAGAGTGGGAGAATGCATCCAGACGATTTCTTGTCTCCCCTTTTTCCAAGGAAAAAAAGTGTTGACACTTGGTGTTTCTTTTTGTCGCAAACAAATCTATTTGAGGTTTCCCCCAAAGAGAGGACAGATACTGGAATACCTCTTCTTTTATGCACCACTCGTTGGGAAGTATTTTCCTTCGGCTGAGGAAATCCGCCGTGGTGTTCTCTGTTCCCTTTAGATGGGTAGCCGAGACTGATAGGACATGGTCCTCTGCCCACAAAAATATTTGTCGTGTTAAGGACATCAGTAATGGGGATCTGGTTCCTCCTTGCCTCTTCAGGTATGATACTGTCGTGGTGTTGTCGGACAGTATCAACAGGTGGTGTCCTGCTAATTGAGCAGTGTTTGAGCTGAGTACTTCCCAAACCGCCCTCAGTTCTCGATAGTTGGACGACCTTTTGGAGATCTCCTCTGTCCAGGAACCCTGCGTCAACCTTTGAGGAAGCACTGCTCCCCAACCCCTCTTGCTTGCATCTGTCTGTATGGTGATATACGGACTGTTCCTCCAGAAGATTCCCCTGTCTAGATTTGTGTCCATCAGCCACCACTTGAGATCTTCCTTGACTGACGAGGGGATTGATACTTTTTTGTCCAGTCCTTCCGAACTCCTGTTCCAGAACCTTAGGACCCATTTCTGGAGAACTCGAGTATGGGCTTGGCACCAGGCCACTGAGGAGATGCAGGCTGTTAATAGTCCTAGGACCTTCATAGCGCCCCTGATGGAGATAAGAGACCTTCTTCGGAATCTTCTTAACTCCTCCTTGATATGAGCCCTCTTTTCCTGTGGAAGGAATGACATTTGCAAGCATGAGTTTAAATTCACTCCCAGGAATTTCTTTACTGTGGCTGGTGATAAATCTGATTTTGGGTAATTTATGATCCAGCCCAGTCTTTCTAAAGTTCCTATTGTAATGTCCCTTGAGGAAATTAGGTTCTGTTTGTTTTGTCCGATAACCAGCAGGTCGTCTAGATATGGAACAATCAGTATGTCCTGCTGTCTTAGGAACGCCACCACCTCTATCATCACCTTGGTGAAGGTTCTGGGGGCTGAGGATATACCGAAAGGGAGTGCACAAAACTGAAAATGTAACGTGGAACCCCCCGGAGAAAGAACAGAGAACCTTAGGAACTTTTGTGAAGACGGGTGAATGGGGACGTGATAATATGCGTCCTTTAGGTCTATAGTGCACATTACAGCGTTTTTGTGGATAATGTGGGTGGCAGACCTTACCGACTCCATTCTGAACTTGTTGTAGACGATGAAGTCGTTGAGTCGCTTTAGGTTGATTATCAGCCTGTTCGATCCGTTCGGCTTCTTTACAAGAAAAAGAGAAGAATAAAACCCTTGCTTTTCTTGTTCCTGAGGAACCTGGGTAATAACTCCGGAAGACAATAATGAGGATATTTCTTGCCAGATTAGATAGTGGGACATTTCTGATGTATGGGGAGAGGGTGGTAGGTAACTTGTAGGAGGAAGTTTCTTGAAGTCTATCTTGTATCCTTGAAGAAGGATGTCTAGAACCCAAGGATTTGAGGTGATTTTTAACCATTCCTCTCTGAACTTCAATAATCTTCCTCCTACTATGGCGTCACTGTTTCTTGTTTCTGTTGGGATTGGATGATGTTGAAAAGAGAAAGCCTTTACCTTTTCCTCCTTTCGGGTAGCTCCAGCGACCCCTTTTCCCCTTATCTTTGTATTCCTCTCTTTGGCCTTTAAAGTCCCGAAAGGGCTGCTTCCTGGGTATTGGCTTATTCTCCGGGAAACCCTTTCTCTTATCTGATGCTCTTTCCAAGATGGTATCAAGTTCTGGGCCAAAGACAAATTCTCCCAAAAAGGGAAGACCACATAACTTTGTTTTTGAGCGGATATCCCCATTCCACTGCTTCAGCCACAGCGCCCTTCTTGAAGCATTTGTCAGAGCTCCTTCTTTTGAAGAGAACCGTACACCTTCAGCTGCCGCGTCTGCTAAGAAGGCCGTTGCTGACTTTAGTAGAGGGAAATTCTCTAAAATTGTAGTTCTGGGAGTTCCTTCTTTAATATGAGATTCGAGCTCGTTCAGCCAATACAGGAGATTCCTCGCGACTGAAGTGGCTGTTAAATTTGATTTTAAGCCCCACATGGATGTCTCCCAAGCTTTTTTCAGCAGAGAATCAGATTTTCTGTCCATGGGGTCTCTAAGCTGCGCTGCGTCTTCAAACGGCAGGTCTGTCTTCCTTACTATTTTAGTAACCTGCACGTCCACTTTGGGACAGGAATCCCATAGTTTAGAGTCTTCAGGCTCAAAGACCAATCTCTTCCTAAAGTTTTTTGATATAAGGATCCTCTTCTCCGGTTCCTTCCATTCTTCAGACACTAACTCCTTGAGGGTGTCATTTAAGGGGAACACCCTCTGGCGCTTTGCTTTTAACCCACCAAACAGCTCGTCCTCTTTAGATTGGGGTACGACCACATCCTCAATTTCTAAGGTCTGTCTGATGGCCTTCAGTAAATTATCCAATTCATCTATTGAGAAAAGATGTCTGGATTCAGCAGATTTTATAAAATCCTGAGGGTTTAAGGAGTCTTCCGTCTCTATTATAGAACAAGAAGGAGTCTCTGAATCACTTCCTGCCTCAGATGGTGATGACCCGGGTTCTAATCTGGGCTTTTTACATGGGGGAGCCCTAGATGTAGCTGCGGCAATAGATGAAACCACCTTCTCTTCTATGAACCCTTTAAGCTCGTCTAGGAAGGATGATTTCTCCTCTCGCATGAAGTTATCAATACACACTTTACAGATTGGCTTCTTATATGAATCTGGCATAGAGTGGTTACACATGTTACATTTCCTGGTCCTGGTTTTATCCGATTTCTCGGGTCTTTCAGGCCTGCTAGCCTTATCCCCCTTCTCCTCCTTGCCTTTCCCCTTAGACCCCAGGTCTTTTTCCTAAAAGGCAAATATAGGAGACTAGTAACCCACTAACATTGCATACACAGTGGCAATATCCCCTGCAATTAGCCCCACTTACGAATACTGGAGGGTGCAGGAAGATTGGGTTAACTTCGTCAGTCATAGTAGACAGCGGAAGATTTAGATGCAGATACTGGAGCCGTAGTCACATGAACAACTAGACCTCAGATCATAGTGATCTACCTGCTTTAAATACCTTAATGGGGAGCCCATCCCCCTTAGAAGCGGCTGTGGTCCGCGTCCCACGGCTCCCAGTGATGCTGTGCGGTTTACCGCGTCACTTCCGGTCGCGGCCGGAAGTCGTCACCAGACTACGGGCTGCTGGGAAATGTAGTTTTCTTCGGCCGCGCGCGCGTGTAATCAGAATTGCAGCGCGGCGGCCAGTCAAACGGACCCCTGGACGGCTACAAGGAGGACCCCTGGATCGACCGAGAGCCGGGGCCGCCGGGATTTCGCCGTGGACGGCATCACCCGTGAGTAATTCTTCGTCCCCCCCCCCCCCCACCTGGAGGAGAGAGGGCACCTCTCTATGACCTGCCTCGGTAGGGACAGGAAGAACACTGGTGGGAGGATGCGGGGAGGGGAATTTAACCTCTCTTCTTCCTGTCCCTACAGAGGTCAAGGGGCATCCTCCAGGTGGGCCGTCATGGGGGACGAAGTGGAAACATATCTTGTTTTAATCTGTGTACTGAGTGGTTATGCTCAAAAAACAATAATAAAATTCAAGACCTTGGGAAAGCTGGGTGCAGACTGGCTGCCTACATACACACATTGCACGGAGCTCCCTGAACTGCAGACAGGAATAATCAACCTGAATGGCTTGAGAAAGCGCCACTGAGCGCGAAACAGCGCCGTTGCCAAGGCTTGCTTCTCCCTGCATGTGATTTTACGCTTCTTCACCTGAATAAAGGACATTACACTTTTCTAACAAGTGGGTGAGTGCCGTTACTTTCTTCTACGTGTTGCTAATCAACCTGAGCTGGATGACTCAGCTATTGATTAGTATTGCCTGTCAGGGACAACACAGTGATGACGTATTCTCGGCTTATGCAGGACAAGGCTGGAGAAGTGCATAATGAGGGTGAGGACATCGCCGGAGCAGCCACAGGAGTGACAGAGCCTCATTATCATAATTTTATAATTGTTTTTTCAGCAAAACCACTTGGTTCAGAGATTAAACAAGATATGTTTCTGCATCAGTGTCGCTACAGCTCTCTCAAGGTTCATAATGCATAAAAGCAAATGGTAGATTTCCTTTAAGTATTTTTCCTAGAACACAGACAAACCCTTTATAAGATTAAAATCGAATATTAATATTGGAGATTTTAATACAGTAAGAGAATATGGTCTGGGGCGTGATATCATTAAAGTGACTATCAATAAATCTAGAGTATATACACAATATATTATACTATACTATAAAGGGCACTGAATATATTTAGCCGTGCCCTTTAAATAGCCAAAGCAGTTTTTGTCTTGACCTTCTTCCTGGTATTACTCATTATGGTGGGGTAGATAGACGGTATCCTGTAGTAGGGCCCTGCACCATACACCCCTAGCAAGGGAGAGCAGCATATGAACCCTCAAGCCGCCAGCTGGGTTTTTTTATGGCTTTATAGGGATTTTTCTATCCATCTCTATAGGAGTAGATGGTACATACAGCTAATAGTCTATAGACAGTGGGTACATAAAGCAGAATGTGGTGCAGTCTGGGTCGTGCTGCCCGGCCTCACCAGGGACACTGCTACGAGATAAGACGTGAATGAACATTTATAAACCATCCAGAACCAGTAACACTGTAGCTGCATCTCCTGCCAAATATTTAATTACTTGCTACGAGCGGCTCAACCTTTTGCTATTACGCTAGTCGGCCCCGGAGACTACGGAAGTCATAAGATTCCAAATTCAATTTTATCGGAAGCTGTAATTTAAGTTTGCGGCTCCAATTTTAATCCTATATCTAGAGATGTGCCATGAAACCACATAACATCCGGGGGGCGCTGCAGAGCGAATGGAGACTCCTGAAGGCTTTGCAGCACAGTCTCACATGATAACTTACTACATGCAAGTTGTGGTTTTACTATGAAACGCTACAGTACAGGGATTAAAAGGGGTCGTCCACTGTGAGCACATTACAGCAAATAATTGATTTTTAGTTTACATATTCCATTATACTTGCTGTATCAATTCCTCACCGTTTTCTAGATCTCTGCTTGCTGTCATGCAACAGGAAGTTTCATGAAGTACTTCCTGTAGATAAACACTGGTCCATGTCCATGGTCATGTGATGTCACACAGGTGCACGGCTCATTATCATCACACGTCTTTGATTACACTGTGCGATATGTGCTGTGCACCTGTGTGACATCACATGACCACGGACTGGTGTTTACCTACAGGAATTAAACAGTGAAGCTTCCTGTTGCATGACAGCAAGCAGAGTTCTTTGCAACCATAAAGAATTGATACACAAAGTAAATTTAGAAAAATGTTTCACTTTTCAATTACAAAAACAATATCAGCTATTTGCTAGAATGGACAACCCCTTTAAGGCAATTTTACTGATGGAATTTTTTTTTTTTTTTTTAAATCACAAATAGTATCTCCAATTTCAGGATCCCTAAAGCAAAACCCATTTTTGTGTTACTACATATACGGAAAGGCTAAACAGAAGGCTATCAGAATTGTAGGGATTGTAACTTTGGACCTCATCAAGCACCTCCCTCCCTGGTATCCTTCTCTTCCTCTGGCCAAGGGGATGTTCCCCCGCAAACCATGAGCCAAGGCCAGTCGCCCAAATTGTTAGAACAAAGCAAAAAGGAGATTTATCAGGAGTCTCTTAGAGCAGAATTGTTCTAGTTGCACATGGCAACCAATCAGAGATCTGCTTTCATTTTCCAACAGCTGTTTATAAAATTATAGCTGAGCTCTGATTGGTTTCCATATGGGCAGCCAGTTTTACCTCAGAAACTTATGATAAATCTCTCCCATTACCACAGAACATAGGAAAACAAAATGAGGGAGATTTTTCTTACGTCTGCATTGTGCATCGGCTTAGGCCTCTTGATGTATCCAGCCGGGGGCTGCGGATTAGTTTTGCCCAAAACTTTGCCACCAGTCACGCAGCTTGGCGTGGAGATGGCGTGAAGGGAAAAATAATTGTAATTACTGGCATTTTACAAGTAATTGTGATCATTTTGGGGCTTATACGCACGTTTTCTGGTGTAGAAGCCCTAAACTAATGTCCCCATAACGCACATTTCATCAAAACGTGTTCCCTATAAATAAATGTTCATTTAAAACTATATATTACAGCTTCTTATCTATAGTCAGGGCACCGGATCCTTGTTACATAAGGTTACGGCATCTGCCGTCTGTTACATCATACAAGGTCAATGGGGCAGATTTATCAAGAGTCTGAAAGTCAGAATATTTCTAGTTGCCCATGGCAACCAATCACAGCTCCCCTTTAAAATATTCATGAGCACTGGTAAAATGAAAGCCGAGCTGTGATTGGTTGCCATGGGCAACTGGAAATATTCTGACTTTCAGACTCTTGATAAATCTGCCCCAATGTCTCTCGTGTGTCAGATCACGGACTCGGACCTGTTCACATTGTGCAGTCTGTGTGTATAGCAGACAGCACAGCCACACCAGTGCATGCAGCCATTCTCCTTGTGATCTGCAGTGTGTGAATGAGGCTACATGCACATTGACGTTGTTGTTATCCGTGTGATATCCGTATTTTTTTGTGGATGACACAGCATCACATTCATTTCAATGGCCCCATGCACACGGACATGCATTTTCACAGATCCATGTGGAGGCTTTGGGAAAACTCGGAGCGAGTCTTATTCCTGGCCATGTTTGCAGCCATGTTTTCCCATAAAAGACACACAGCCGTTATTCGCTTGCGGTCCCAATTTGCGAATCAGTTGCTATTTCACACAATCATGTGACCCATTCAAGGTGCTGTGTAAAGATACGGACATCATCCGCTCGCCTTGCACTATTTTGTGGCTCTGCTAAAACAGATGACACATGGACAGTTTTTGCGGATATAAACCTCAGATACAGATGACACAAACAACGCAAAAACCTGACCGCGAATCTGTGGTTTGCGGCCCAAGAGCAGCACATGTCCAAGTGCAGGCAGCCTGCATGTGAGGTTTGAACAATTCCTCCCAGAAGTCTGAGCGGTACACCTCAGCTTTACAGCGCATGCGCCAAACGTCCGTGTGATGCTGCCACACTTAAGGTATAGAACTGTGCAGGTGCTAGGGGGACAAGAAGTAATTCTGATAAGAGTATTGAAAGGAAATCTACCATCAAAATCAACTAGTGACACTTACTCAAAGATGCAGGCACTGTGACTGTGTTGTTCATGGCCTTCTTTCTTTTAAAATCAACTTTTTAAATTATGCTAATGAGCGATAAGGTTCCTTGGAGTCGCACTGTGCTTTAGCTTCACAGGCTGTTACACTGTGCAGGAGCACTTCCCCCTCACTGCTGCAGTGAGATTAAATCAGGCTGGGGGGAGGAGGGAAGTTCTGAGGATGAAACAGTGTAACAGCTTGTGAAGCTGCAGCACGGAGGGGCTTAGGTAACATCACATGAGCCATTCAGGCACATTAGCATCATTTTATGGAGTATGTGTCCCTGGTTTATCAGGATGTATTCGTGATGGTAGATTTCCTTTAATATTACAACACACATTACCTTTGATCTGTAACTTTTCCATACTTTGAGAACTGTAACTTGTTCTCAAAGTATGGAAAACACATGGTAGACATGTTTTAAATTTAGGAAAAAAAAAGAACCAATGAACAATTATTGATAAGGACTGGGATACGGAATATCACAGCAGTGAAATAGACATGTGCACCACAGGTAACAGAACAACCAGCCCCGGGTAAAGCTACAGATATCTATAGATACATAGATGGATAGATAGATGCAAAATGAAAACATACAATGTTCTTGTTTCAAGCAGTGGAGACATTGTATCATTAGTTATGTATATATTGTCTTCTCAGGGAAGGGGGGGGGGGGTTACTGCAGGAGGGGGCTCCTTACCTCCTCTGGAAGTCCTTCATGTACGGCTTGAGGTAGGGGTCCTGCTCTAGCAGCTTGTGCAGCTCCGGAACATTCACAACTTCTGTACCGTCCACATTGTTCTCCATGTCGACGCTATCAAAGCTGGAACAATGACAGTGACAAGCGAGTTTATTTCAGGAGACAACAGGAGCAATGACTGGACACAGCAGATGCAACGTCCCGTTATGTCAGTGACCCCGTGACCTGCAGGCACAGCCGGTGACGTACATGATCACTGACAGGACAACGCACTACACACGTCCTGGACGAGAAGGTGGAGAAAGGAGATCTAGACCAGCAATGCCCAACAGATGCTGTGCATGAATCCTAGATCATTATTACTATTTAGTTTAGGTCTAAAGAATAACAGGACTATATGAAATTTACGTCTTACACATTAAATATGTTGAACCTTTTAGAAACTAGGTGCACACACTACAACCAAGACCACTCATTTTTCTCAAAGTGTCAGTACAGCAATGTAAACAGTAACTTATTGCTTCCTGCTCTGTCACAGGTTTCAACTGTATCAGTGTCCTGAAGATCCCAATACAGTAGAAAGAAGGAGGAGAAATTTGGATCATCATTGTAGCCTCCCTGCAGGGTCTCCTGAAAATGGAAGGTCCTGACTGGGATTGAAAAAGACCCGGGAGATAGCCTGGTGCCCATAGAGAGGGCTCTGAGCGCCACCTCTGGTGTCCGTGCTATTGGTTCGCCACCACGGACCTAGTGTGCACGGCCCCACAAGAATCAATGGAGTCTTAGGTACAGATTTTTCCCTACGGTTTTCCCAATCAGTTTATGGAATGTTGTTTTCCACATATATAAAATCATATTAGTAATGGCTCAAACTTGTGTATAAAATAAGATAAGTCCTCACAGATCTCCAACAGCTCTACTCCCCTTTAATTAAAGGGATGTCATGTACTAGAACTCATTCGCCTGCACTGATCAGTTGCTAATCCAAGCGTTATAGGTCTGGTCTCCACGTATCATATAATATCTGTTCCGATACTCGTTACAATAGACTGAAACAACACAAATATTTGCCATTTTTTGTGACTTCATCAAAAGATGACATCATCTACTATGGAGTCATGTGATGTCAGAAAGACAATGGGACAATGCAAAGAAGCCTTGATGTGAGATGGTTGTAACGCTGCCTAGTACCCCATCACTACACCCTGCCTGATCCCGTAATTACAATGTGACAGAGGAAGGAGTCAGCGCTTCGGCCAAATACTGAAAAAGTGTCTTGCAGTTTCATTCAATGTCTCAAGAGTGTCGTAAATTGCTGAAAGGAAATCTATTATCAAAATCAAGCACGATAAACAAGGGACACTTACTATAAAATAAACATACAAAATTATGTTAAAAACCATCAGGGCTCTGGGGGTGTTACCAGAGCCCCTCCGTGGAGGAGCTTTACAGGCTATTACACTTTCTACCCCTCTGCACTTCCCCCGCATGTAATCTCACTGCAGCAGAGTTAAGGAGGGAATCCTCTTGCACAGTGTAAGCTATAGCCCGGGGGGCTCTGGTAACACCCCCAGAGCTCTTCAGACTCATTAGCATATTTTACCACATTCATGGTGCCAGGATCTATAAGTAAGTGTCCCTGGTTTAACATGATGGATTCTGAGGGTAGATTTCCTTTAGCACAGTGAACGGGTATGCCTAGTGCTCTCATAGACGGTGGGGTGGTTTATTATGCCTTGTACACAATTTTACCCCCACCCTTACTCCATATTTTTGAAAAGTCGGGAGGGGGCGCCCCGGCTCACTAAATATACTATATCCTACCAAGATACAAGTAAATGTCATGGCTGGGATCTATTTTAGGCAGGACCAGGCTCATGATGCACCAGTCTAAAGAAATCCCCCGCAGTGAGGGCTGTGCCTGGCAATCTCCAACACTCGCATAGCATTGACAAGAGAAGCAGGACACATCCTATCTGCCGCCCCATCTAATAGGAAGAAAAGGACCCCCATTCTACAGATCCCGGGGGCCCCGTCTTGTGATTTGTGAGGGTCACAACAGTCAGACTGTGGATCGAGGATAACAAGCACACGGGGGACAACCACTGGCAGCACATTGGGATAACCATACGTGCTCCACACAAACTATGAGAGAAGAATTAGCACGGCCATGTCATGTGAATAAAGTCATAACCAGGTATTGTCCCCCCTTTAATTAAAGGGATGTCATGTACTGATCAGTCATCCATCTAGTGATGGGTCTGGACTCCACATATCATACAGTATCTGCTGATACCTGTGACATGAATAGTAATACACTCAGCTGTTTGTGGTTTTGTTATGCACTGATGACATCATAGACAGATGACATCACCCAGTGTGGGGTCCTGTGATGTCATGACCCTGCAGACTGTAGGACCATGCAGCGCAGCCCCGATGTGAGACTTGTAGTTATGTGACAGATGCAGGAGCACTACATATATGTAACATACCGAGCACACATTTAATACACCAGCCCCCCGTGTGTGTAGACTCCTCACCCGGGCTCCACCGTGTGCTGTACAGAGGCTCCTGCCCTCACACCTGCTCTGCACTGCGCCGTTCACTTCCTGGTTGGGGACCACGTGAGGACTCTCATCCAATGAGCGTGCAGATGTGCGGACAAGCCCTCGGCTCCTCCTCCTGTGCTGTGTAATCCGCTGCGTGCGCGGACTGGAGAGGTCACTCATAGGAGACAGGACTCACTGCCAGGGTCACAGCCAGGTCCTATACTACATCACACGTGACAGCTGCTCAACACCTCCATCACTGTGTCTGTATTATCCCTGTACTGTGACATCACTGTGTGTATTATCTCTGTCCTGTGACATCACTGTGTGTATTATCCCTGTACTGTGACATCACTCTGTGCATTATCCCTGTACTATGACATCACTATATGTATTATCACTGTACTGTGACATCACTGTGCGTATTATCCCTGTACTGTGACATCAGCCAATGGAAAGAAAACCAAACCTGAAGTTTTGGGTTATTCATCTCATCCACTACAGAAACACAAGGACTCATAAGAGGTATTTATCACAAACTGGACGTATCGTGACGCCAACTGTATGATTACCACCACTCCCGTCAGACGTTTGCATTTTTATGAGGGCTCGGTCCTGACTGTTACCTCCCGGCAGCTGTCTGTATTGCCAGGTCATGCCTGGCGCAGAATAGTGCTATAGCCTGCTGACATGGGCTATGGGTAGTGTGCGGGCTCGCAATACCCCACGCTGGCCGACTCCATGCCCACTTGGCAAGGAGTTGGCGTAATGGGGCAAAAAGTCAAAATTCCTAACTGTGCAACAGAAATTACGGCTTTTGCAGGCAAGCCCTGACGCAATCTTAGCGTAGACTATAAGTAGTGTCCAGGCATACGGTGGCCCACTCCATAGCCGGGCATTGCTCCCTTCATGGCCACTTGGCGAGGAGTTGGCGTAAGGGGGTAAATAGTCACAATTCCTATCCATGCAACAGGATTTGCGACTATAACAGGGCCTGTACAAGCCCCGACACAAAGCTTGGCGCAGGCTACAGGTAGTATTCAGGTCTGGGATGGCACAATCTAATGCCCGGCATTGCCCCCTTGGCAAGGAGTTGCCGTAAGGGGATAAATAGTTGCACCTCCTGACCGTGCACCAGGAATTGTGACTATTTCAGGGTTTATTCGCCAGAAAAACAGTTTTTTTCAGTTTTTTATAAACACTTGGGTCTATTTTTGACTTTCATGGATAGTGACTTCTTCAGGGAGCCGGGATTTGACCCTCACAGGGGCGCAGAGTTTGACCGTTCAGCTCATGCACATGGTCAGTAAGCTGGTGAGAGAAGGGCCCTTGTTCCTATTGTTTCATGTGATTATGTTATTAATCTGTAATATTATTTATTATTTTATTTGTATATTTCCCCCATGATCTGTACAGCGTTGTAGATTATGATGGCGCTATATACTGTACTATTATTATTATTATTGTTTATTGGTATAAACGTCTTTGCTGCCAATAAGATGTAGTACTCCCTCTCTCCAGTAGATGGACTGGTTCCCTCCGGATGGGTCACGTTTACAGCGGCTCAGACTGGAGGATATTTGCTTTCTTTCTCCCCTGTCCAAACTCTGGAGCGGAACATTTACCTGATATATAATATGCCGCAATATCTGATATCTCCTGCAGCTCATATGTATGGTGTGAACGGACAGGAAAAATCTTGTTTCATCTTATCACATCTATGATGTCACAGTACAGCGATAATACACACAGTGATGTCACAGTACAGAGATAATACACACAGTGATGTCACAGTACAGGGATAATACACACAGTGATGTCACAGTACAGCGATAATACACACCAGTGATGTCACAGTACAGGATAAACACACAGTGATGTCACAGTACAGAGATAATACACACAGTGATGTCACAGTACAGGATAATACACACAGTGATGTCACAGCACAGAGATATACACACAGTGATGTCACAGTACAGGGATAACACACAGTGAGTCACGTACAGGGATAATACAAAAGTGATGTCACAGTACAGGGATAATACACACAGTATGCACAGGCACAGGGAATAATACACACAGTGATGTCACAGTAAGGATAATACACACAGTGATGTCACAGTACAGGATAATAACACAGTGATGTCACAGTACGGGATAATACACATCAGTCTGATGTCACAGTAAGATGATACTACCACACAGTGATGTCACAGTAACAGAGGGGATAATACAACACAGTGATGTCACAGTACAGGGATAATACACACTAGTGAGTCACAGTACAGGGGATAATACACACAGTGATGTCACAGACGTCACTGGACAGAAATAATACACAGTGAGTCACCATTCAGGGATAATAACACAGTGATGTCACAGTACAGAGATAATACACACCAGTGATGGAATCGGGCAGTACAGAAATACAGTGGATTTGCCCAAGGAGTTCTCCTATACATACACTCCTAGTGTGTCTGTCACAGTACAGGGAATAAACACGACAGTGATGTCACAGAACAGGTAATACACACAGAGTGAGATGTCACAGTACAGAGATAATACACAGTGATGTCACAGTACAGGGATATAAAACAGTGATGTACAGTACAGGATAATACACACAGTGAGTCACAGCTACAGGATAATACACACAGTGATGTCACAGGACAGGGATATAATACACGACAGTGATGTCACCAGTGACAAGACAATAACAGAGTGATGTACAGTACAGAGGATAATACACACAGTATGTCACAGTTAACAGAGGATAATACACACAGTGATGTCACAGTACACGCATAATACACACAGTGATGTCACAGTACAGCGATAATACACACAGTGATGTCACATACAGGGCAGTAATACGACAGTGAATGTCACCAAAGGATACAGGGAGGTAAGCCGGATACGAACAGTGACCTGCTCACGTACGTTGATAATACATATATAGTGATGTCATAGTACCGGGATTTATGCACAGAGTGCGTCACAGTACAGGGATAATACACACAGGTGATGTCACTAGTACAGGGATAATGCACCAGTGATTCACAGTTACAGGATGTATGCCGATAAGCACACACAGTGCAGTGACAGTTGTCAAAGCAGGGTGTGGCTAGAGAAGCTCAGAGGAGGAGCTTTCTTTGTAGAAATAGCTGAATATCCCACTATATACATATATTTACAATACTATTTTACTTTTCCGTGTAAAAATACAGAAATACAGAGAGGAACCATCACAGCGGAAGGTAAATTATTCATCTGTACAGGATCTGATTATTTCTAACCTTGTACATAATAAATAGTTACAAGACGACACCTACTGGGATGATTGTGGGGTAAAACTTGAGGAGATATTCTCAGTGCCCGGTGCTCTGGAAATATCATGCATAGCAAATTATTACCTAAAATCTCCCGTCATAAATTACATGAGGTTCCTAGAGAGACTACAGAAATGGAAGTGAATTTACTTCACTGCTTAGATTGTGTCTGTAGGGGGCAAACTAACCTTCACCAAGTTTATCCATACGGTAAATATATCCAAACATACGGAACATGTACTGTATATATACCCAAAAGTATGTGAACCGCCCATATACATAAGGTGTCCAGGAGTTTCAGTCACAGCCACTTCAAACAGATGGATTACATGATGCACACAGCCATACAGGGCAAATTATAGAGTGGGCATCTGGGGTGCGAGCCCCAGGGCCCCCACCTGTGAGCAGGAAGGAGGGGGCCCCACCATCTTGTCTGCCCTGTCTCCTGCCGCATAAGCAGCAGTATCTGTAAGCAGGAGACACTGATACTGGAAACTCCTGTAGAGTACAGGGATTCACATACTGTCTCTTCCTAACTCCTGGATATGGAGATGGTCAGTGTGAGAGTTCAAGTCAGGCAGCAAAGGTGTCAGAACTGGTACTGTGACCCTGTTAGTATTAACCCTCTATTGGGACATCACTGTGTGTATTATCCCTGTACTGTGACATCACTGAGCATCATCCATGTACTGTGACATCACTGTGTGTATTATCCCTTTACTGTGACATCACTGTGTGTATTATCCCTGTTCTGTGACATCACTGTGTGTATTATCCCTGTACTGTGACATCACTGTGTGTATTATCCCTCGTCTGTGGGGGGGGGGGAACCATCACGTGTGTATTATCCTGTGCTCTGTGACAGCACTGTGTGTATTATCGTCTGTACCTGTTGACATCACACTGTGTAGATCTATCCATGATACCTGGGACAATCCTGTGTGGAGTTATCCCTGTACTGTGACAGCAATGATGCTGTATTATACCATGCCTGTCCGTGCCGACATCACTGGGTGGCTATGTAGCCCTGTACTGTTAAGACATCATAAACGCGTAGTGTAGTACGCACCGTAGTACGTGACCCTCCGGGCGTGTAGTTATCCCTGACACTGTGAGAGTCACTGTGTGTAATTTATCCTGTACAGAGGTAGGACATACACTGTGGGTGAAGCGATTATCCACTGTACGTGGACATCAATGGGGGGTAAATACTCCCACTGATAACTGTGACCTCGCTGTGTGTATTATCCCATGTACTGTGACGATCTACTGTGTGTAGTACCCCTGTACTGTGACACACGGTGTATTATCCCTGTACTGTGAACATCACTGGTGTAGATATCCCTGGACTGTGATCATGCACTGTGTGTGAGTTAGCATCTGTACACTGGGGACATCATGTGGTGTTATAGCCTGTACTGGGAAACAATGTTGCTGATAATTAAGCTCTGTACTTGTGACATCAATGTGTGATTATACCGTGGACTGTGGAACATCATGTGTGATTATCCCTGTACTGTGACATCACTGTGTGTATTATCTCTGTACTGTGACATCACTGTGTGTATTATCCCTGTACTGTGACATCACTGTGTGTATTATCTCTGTACTGTGACATCACTGTGTGTATTAT
>CM033642.1:253051029-253258623 GCA_019512145.1 Engystomops pustulosus | reverse complement strand
TACTTCATTATGTATTATCCCTGTACTGTGACATCACTGTGTATTATCCATGTACTGTGACATCACTGTGTGTATTATCCATGTACTGTGACATCACTGTGTGTATTATCCTGTACTGTGACATCACTGTGTGTATTATCCCTGTACTGTGACATCACTGTGTGTATTATCCCTGTACTGTGACATCACTGTGTGTATTATCCCTGTACTGTGACAGCACTGTGTGTACCTCCGCTGAGCACCGCATACACCTGTTGTGTTAATTTAATCCCCTGTACTGTGACATTACCTGGTCGTGTATTTAGTCTTCTGTACGCGTGACATTCCACTAGTTGTATTATCCCTGTAACTGTGACAATCCACTGTTTATTATCCCTGTCTGTGACCTCGACTGTGTGTATTATCCCATTGGTACTGTGACGATCACTGTGTGTAGTTACTCCTGTACTGTGACAGCACGGTGTATTATCCCTGTTACTGTGACACTCAACTGGTGGGTAGGATTCTCCTGGACTGTGACCATCAACTGTGTGTAGTTCATCTGTACACTGGGACATCATGTGTGTAACCTGTACTGACATGTTCTATATTAAGCTCTGTACTTGTGACATAATGTGATTATACGGGCTGTGTTGTGGATTATCACATCCGACGGTGACATCACTGTTGTATTATCATGTACTGTCTCACTCACTGGGTGTATTAGTCTCTGTACTGTGACATCACTTATGTTGGTGTATATACCCCTCGTACCCATGACGTCCTTTGTATCTGTATCCTAGACTCACTCGGTGTATTATCGATCCCCATTGGACACTGTGAATAATGTGTTGTAGTTACCTGTACTGTGAACACCAACGTGATGTTTACCTGACAGATAATGTTATTACCCGACTGACATCACTGTGGATCATCCTTAAGCGATGCATTCACTGTGTGTAATCTATCCCTTACGTTGGTGACAAACCTGTGTGTATTATCCTTGGTTCGCTTCGTTCGGCAGGTTCCGGTCGCGGTTGTACTGTTATACCCCCCCAAGATTTTGAAGTGCAATAGTCCGGCACCTGGCCCTTGTCAGCTACGGTTTGTCGAGGTTGCATGATCCTTAGGTGTCGGCAGGTTGATCGCCGGTTGTTCTTGCCGGACCTTCGAGTGGAGGGCCGCATTGCCGTGTTTGCGGATGCTTCGATTGGCTTCTTTCCTCTCCTTCTATAGTTTAGGGGGTCTGCCCGTAAACGTCATTCTCTGCGGTTGCTTTCTGTGGAACCCCAGTTCTCCCTTTTTTGATCCCCGTTAGCTAATTTCCGCAGGGGCAAATCTTCACTTATGGCTAGATGTCGGTCTCTGCCTTCGAGGTTATTGGATTAGAGGACCACCTGGCAATGGTCGCTGCCCCTACTGAGGCTAATCCCCGTGTCCCGGTTTTGGTCTCTTGCTCACAGCTTCCCCCCGGCGTCCCGTGTCGTTAGTACTCTGACGTCACTGTTTTTTATTAACCTTAGGAACCCGGACTTTCTTTTACCTCTTACCATTCCTTCTGCCTGTGGATGTTTTCTTCCTGTCTACTTCCTTGACATCAACTCGTGTTTGTATTCTATCCATATGCCCTGTACTCTGTGACAAGATCACTGCGTGTTGTATTTTAAGCCTTCATGTACTGTGCCACTTCAGTCGGAGGCATTCACTATCTGTGGGTTGATTAATTTGTGCCCCGTCGCTGGGTATCCTTCTTTTACATCACTGCTTGTTTTATTTGAATCCGCTGTCTTCTGCCCCTTGTTTTCGTTCCCTTTCCCCTTTATCGTTTTTTCTATTCCTCCCTTTCCTGTCCCAACTCAAAAAAAAGCATACAACACCAAATCACGTGTGTATTTATATCCCTGTACTGTGAACAATCACTGGTGTATATCCCTGTACTGTGACATCACTGCACTGTGTGTATTATCTCTGTACTGTGACATCACTGTGTGTATTATCCCTGTACTGTGACATCACTGTGTGTATTATCTCTGTACTGTGACATCACTGTGTGTATTATCCCTGTACTGTGACATCACTGTGTGTATTACTTCCATGCAGCGATGACCTCTGACCCCCCGGTGCTGTGCACAGTGTTGCGAGGCTCCTGGGTAAATTAGGGAAGTATAATGGGAACATTCTGCGGGGACAAGTCACTTATGTTGCTCTCTCTGATTTTTGTGTGTATAATCGGCAGTATTCGCTCCCTTAGCGGGGGAGTCCTGTGCGGTGACCTTGAGGCGTTCGCTCTCTACAAGACACGGATTGCGCTGATAGTCGCGGCGTCGCAGGATCCGGATAATGATGAGCGCGGCCGCACGTCCCACAGAATACAAACGAGTTTCTTCTCTCTCCGTGACAAGTATCAAAGGAGCAGCAGAAATCACTTATCTGCGGAGCGGCCGCTCGGGGGAGGACGTGACGGGGTGCACTCACTTATTACTAGACTGGTCCAAAAAGAGCTTAAAGGATCAATGAGAAGGCAAAAAAATCCCCCAAATTTTCCAAAAATTCCAGTGTCCTGCAGGTTTCGTGTTTGGTCCAGGATAGTAATTGTATCCGTCTGATTTAGGAATATAAGATTCCAATTTATTTAGGGGTCTGATGTAGTGATCTTCGGGTCTTATTTGGGGGTTAGATCTAATTTAAGGACTTTTTGGGTCTGCCAAAAAATCTATGCGGAGCCAGGGACAGGAGGAGCAGCAGGGCTGTTAAAAAAATGGATTTACATCCGAAGATAGTATCTTTTTCAAGTGTAATGTGGGCGTGTCCTCACACTGCTGTGCTCCCACTTGCCGGCATTAAACTGTTCCATCGTCCTTGGACTCTGCTCTGAGTAAAAGCTGCTCTAAGTAAAAGCTGTTAAACAGTTTTAACCGTGAGCCAGTAATAGGGGCTGTTCAACACCTCAGTACAAAAAGCAGTGTGAGGACACGCCCCCATCACAGAATATAAATCCATATTTCACAGTCCTGCTGCTACTAACAGCATTCAAATAGGTATCATTATATATTTCTCCAGGGACAATACCTAGTCCTGGCTGCAGAGAGCACAGCAGTGTGAGGACACCCTCCCACTAGTACATTCCTGCAATGTAAATCCATATCTCACAGTCCTGCTGCTACTAACAACATGTACAAAGGTATGATTACACATATTTCCAGGGGCAATACCTAACTCTGGTGGCAGAGAGAGCACAGAGCACAGCAGTGTGAGGACATGCCCCTACTGCACTTGCAGCAGATACAATAGTGGAATATAAATCTATAGCGCACACAGATTACGCAGCGCTGCACAAGCATATCAATTTGGTCCCTGTCCCCATGGGGCTCACAATCTAAACAACCTAACAGTATGTTTTGAAGTGTGGGAGGAAACCGGAGGACCCGGAGGAAACCCACGCAAACACGGAGAGAACATACAAACTCTTTGCAGATGTTGACCTGGGTGGGATTCGAACCCAGCGCTGCAAGGCAGAAGTGCTACTCACTCAGCCACCGTGCACACCTTGAACAAGGTATGATTACACATCTCTCCAAAGACAATGCCTGCAGAGAGCACAGCAGTGTGAGGATACTTCCACGTACAATCCATAGTTCACAGTCCTGCCGCTTCTAACAATGTAGACAAAGGTCTGATTACACATCTCTCCAGGGACAATACATAACACTGGCTGCAGAGAGCACAGAGCACAGCAGTGTGAGGTCTGATTACACATCTCTCCAGGGACAGTGTATATCCCTGTTACTGTGACCTCAACTGGTGGGTGGGATTCTCCCTGTACTGTGACCATCAACTGTGTGTATTTTCTCTGTACTGTGACCTCACTGTGTTCTTTATCCCTGTACTTGGACAAAAATCGCTGTGTTGTATTACACATCCCTGTACGGTGACATCACTGTTGTATTATCATGTTACTGTTACACTCACTGTTGTATTAATCCTCCTGTCGTGACATCACTTTCACTGTTGGTGTATTACCCCTCTTACCTACCCCTTGTACTGTGACATAGGACTCACTGGGTGTACTTAATCGATCCCTTGGCACTTGTGAGATCACTGTGTTGTAGTTCCTGTACTGTGACATCACGTGTTTAACAGATATGTATCCCCTGTACTGTGGACAGTCCTTACACGTCCCTTCACTGTGTGTAATCTATTCCCTTACTTGGTGCACCTGTGTGTATTATCCTTGGTTCGCTTCGTTCGGCAGGTTCCGGTCGCGGTTGTACTGTTATACCCCCCCAAGATTTTGAAGTGCAATAGTCCGGCACCTGGCCCTTGTCAGCTACGGTTTGTCGAGGTTGCATGATCCTTAGGTGTCGGCAGGTTGATCGCCGGTTGTTCTTGCCGGACCTTCGAGTGGAGGGCCGCATTGCCGTGTTTGCGGATGCTTCGATTGGCTTCTTTCCTCTCCTTCTATAGTTTAGGGGGTCTGCCCGTAAACGTCATTCTCTGCGGTTGCTTTCTGTGGAACCCCAGTTCTCCCTTTTTTGATCCCCGTTAGCTAATTTCCGCAGGGGCAAATCTTCACTTATGGCTAGATGTCGGTCTCTGCCTTCGAGGTTATTGGATTAGAGGACCACCTGGCAATGGTCGCTGCCCCTACTGAGGCTAATCCCCGTGTCCCGGTTTTGGTCTCTTGCTCACAGCTTCCCCCCGGCGTCCCGTGTCGTTAGTACTCTGACGTCACTGTTTTTTATTAACCTTAGGAACCCGGACTTTCTTTTACCTCTTACCATTCCTTCTGCCTGTGGATGTTTTCTTCCTGTCTACTTCCTTGACATCAACTCGTGTTTGTATTCTATCCATATGCCCTGTACTCTGTGACAAGATCACTGCGTGTTGTATTTTAAGCCTTCATGTACTGTGCCACTTCAGTCGGAGGCATTCACTATCTGTGGGTTGATTAATTTGTGCCCCGTCGCTGGGTATCCTTCTTTTACATCACTGCTTGTTTTATTTGAATCCGCTGTCTTCTGCCCCTTGTTTTCGTTCCCTTTCCCCTTTATCGTTTTTTCTATTCCTCCCTTTCCTGTCCCAACTCAAAAAAAAGCATACAACACCAAATCACGTGTGTATTTATATCCCTGTACTGTGAACAATCACTGCTGTGACATCACTGTGTGTATTATCCCGGTACTGTGACATCACTGTGTGTATTATCTCTGTACTGTGACATCACTGTGTCTCTGCAAAGGCTAGGGCAAGGGAGAAGAGTGGCAGGAGAGATCGCGGTAATGAACATGAGGGGAAGGGAGTGCCTGGGAAAAGCAGCTTGGTTTTAATCCCCCGAGCCCGCTTCTGCTGACAGTCACTGGTCTGACCCCTCGACTCTTTCTCGTGCTCCTGGACGCCCCCAGAGAAGAGAAGAGGAGGGGGGCAGGGGCAGGGAAAAATCGAATGTGTTGTTTCCGCGTGAATAAATCGGCGTTTTGGTGTTCGGGGGTTCGTCCTCCCGGGGGAAGGAAAGAAAAAAAGGGACACCGTTTGAGTGAAGAGCCTATAGTTGCCCATGGGTAAGCCACCTACAATATGCATCATGGATGAAAGAGTCTAGTCAACGAGATTTTAGTTCCTAGACGGGGTGTTTTACCCAAGTCAGGTGTTTATGTGAATTTTGTTTTCCGCCTGATGTTAAGTAAAATACGATATTCACTTAATGGCTCAAACGGTGTGTAGTCAATGAAGATAAGGTTCCTCGGACGGGATGATCTTCCAACAGCAGGTCTACTAAACTCGACCGTTGGTATGAATCAAGGAGGAAATTGAGCCTCTGTACTAGCAAACATGGCATTCGCGAGTGGTGCCACTGCTGCGTTGATGCGTAATGAACCGGAATGCGGAGAAATATAGGTCTGGCTCCACATATGGGCATATAATATCTGGTTCCGATCTATCGATAATACCAGACTTAAAACCCCCACAAAAGATGTTGCCATTTTGTTGTGACTGTACATCAAAAGATGGAAGACATATCTACCGGGAGGATAGCAGTGTGATGTCGAGACCAGAGAAACAAGAGATAGGGCCAATGGCCAAGCAAGCCGATTTATGTGAAGGACTTATAGATGTACTACGCAATCGCCTCGGTACCAAGAAAAACCATCACGGTACGCAAAGCCCGCCTGGATCCCGAGTATTGGGCCAATGATACAGAGAGAAGGAGTCATCGCGGTGCGAAGCCAAATACGGTGAAAAGTTCGTTGCAGATTCTACTCACTAAGTCTGCACGAGTGTACGTAAGATTTCTAGAAAAGTAAATCTATAAATCCACATGCAAGCGCCAAAGATAAACAGAAGGACACTTACTATCAGAAAAAATCCACTACAACAGTTAATGTCGAACAGACCAAAATCAAGGGCTCTGGGTGGTAGTTTTCACAAGAGTCCCATAGACCTATAGGAGGAGCTTTACCAGAAGTGCTAAATTACACTTTTAACTACGGGGGAACCCTCAAAATGCAGGGCTTCCCTCACCCCCTGTCATACATCCTCACTGGCAAGGCAGGAGTTAAGAGTGAGAATCTCTTTCACAGATTTTCGAGCTATAGCCGCGGAAGGGCGCCGGTGATGAGCAAAAACAACAACACCCGAGGGGCGCTCTCAGACGTCTTAGAACGATAATGTACCACATTCATGGGTGGCCCAAAAGAGCGTAAAAATAAGATTAGAGTGTCCAAAACTGGTATGAACATGATGATGGTATTCGGTGACATGGTATAGATTGTCCGGTTTGCCAACAGTGAACGTGGTTATCACTGATTGCTTCCGATAACGTGATAGGTTGTTTAGGTTATGATGCATTGTACACAATTATTACCCCCACCAAACTTCCTCAAAAACATATTTTTGAAAGTCGGGAGGGAGGGGCGCGCCGCGCTCACTAACATACTAGATTCCGTACCAGATACAAGGTCATGTCAATGGGGCTGGGTCTATATGAAGTGATATGCAGTACAGTCTCGCGTGATGCACCAGTCTGCGAGAGAAATCCACCCGCAGTAGGAGGCTGTGCCTGGCGGAATCTCCAACACGGCGCATGATCCTTGGACAGGAGAAGAGAGAGCAGGTACACAATCCTATCATTCCTGGGCCCCATTAATCAGCAAGAAAGAGCCGCCTCGCCCATATCTTACAGATCCGGGGGCCCCGTCGTTTTGATTTGGTGGTGTGGTTCAAGCGGCGACAGTCGAGCCTGGTGGAAGATCGAGGATAGAAAAAAAGACAATCAACCGGTTGTTAGAAACCACTGTCATCACATTTGAGTGTGGGAATAACCATATAGAGAGACTTGCGGTCCATAGCGAACAAAAAGAAAACTAATGAAGAGAAGATTCGCACACCGGTGATAGTGATGAATGAAAGGACTAACTACATGGGTCCTGTGTCGCGACGGCGCCTTTGAAGATAAATTAAAGGGATGGTCATTTAAACATAAAAGTACAGGTCGCGGGGGACCATCGTAGTGAAATGGTTCTGGATGACATATCCACCACAATATCAGACATGGGGTATCTGCATATACGCTGTGCCATTAATATATATACACTCAGCGTTGTGTTGTTGTTATTCACTGATGACAATCATAGAACAGAATGGCCATCACCCAGTTGGGGTCCTGGTATGTATCAAAGGAAGCCCTGACAGCTGTGAACCAGGCAGGCGACAGCGCGCCTATGTGAGACTTGGGTAGTTAGTTGACAGAGTGCAGGGGAGCACGTACAAGTGTGTGTATGGTTGACCTACGCGAGAGACAACACTGTAATACACCCGCCCCCCGTGTGTAGTAGACGAATCTCCTCAACGCACCGTGCTAAGCCACACGGTGTCGTACAGAGCATCCTATCCCTCAGGACAAGAGCCCGGAATGCTCTTCAACTGCGGCCGTTAATCACAATGGTCTGGTTGGGAGGAAAAACCAAAAGACGTTGATGGACTACGTCATCGCAATGACGGTGCGGACAAATGTGGCGTAAGGCCAGGGCGCCTCGGCTCACTCCTCCTGTGCGTAGTGGTAAAATAACCATCGTGGCGATGCGGCCGGACGGGAGAGGTCCTCGAGGTAGAAGGAAAAAAACGAAGAGAAGCCTCACTGTGCGCATTGGTCCAAGCCATGTCGCGAAGATAGCTAGAAATCTCACGACTGACAGCTGGGCTCAACACACAAGGACAGAATCCTCACTGATTCGCCTTGTATAATAATGCGCGCCGTACAGTGAGTGACATCGAGCTGGGGGTGTGTGATTATCGGGCTTTAAACTGAAGTGACAATCACTGTGTGTATGATATCATCTCTGTAGAAACTAAATTGACCGAAAAAAATCACCTGTAAATGTGGTGGAGAATCCCTGTCCTGTGACATCACTTATGTTTATTAACAGGTCTGTACTGAGAGAGTACATCAAAAACCAATGTTGTGTATGAAATCCCTAGTCGCTAAAAGGACGATTAACTGGTGTGTATTTCCGTAGCGAGTTACATCACTGTGGGTAGTATCCCTGTCTGTTGAAAATCAAACAGGGTTATTATTATCTCTGTCTGTGACAATACAGGCTGTAATGTATAATTCAATCCCTGTAACATGTATGAAATCACGTGAAATGGTGAATGCCATGGTCCCGTGTAATACTGGGAAATAAAAAAGAAGATGAGCATCACACTGTGTGTATTATCGCCTAAGTAGAGCGGTAAAAGGAAAAGGTAAAGAAACATCACTCTAGTGAAAGCATATATCGCCGGTACGAAAATAAGATGGACATGCCTGAGGAGGTTTATTAGATAACAACTGTACTGAGGGTGACATCTCCTGTGCGTATTGTCCCGTGCATGGTGGGTGAGCAGTCACTGTGCGGCTTATCCATAGTAATAGGACATCAAAACTAGGTTTATAAATTAATAACTGAAAATAGAAACAATGGTGTTTCCACTGGTTGTGTATAAAGCCTGTTACGTAAAAAAAAGTATGAGCTAACACTGGGTGTATTACTCCCTTTACTGTGACGAAAATCGACTGTGTGTATTTCCCGTGTACTAATTTACATCACTGATTAAGATTGTCCAGGCAAGCTGTGACAGAAATCACTAGTTGTATTATCCGTGTAGCTAAAGTGACAATGAAACACTGTGGGTATATCCGGGTAGGCTGTGCGCGAAGTCAACTGATGGGTGTATCTCCTCTAGTAACTGGAATGACACAAGGAATCGACTGTAGTGTTTATGCCCTGAGTGACTGTACAGATCACTGGGGAATGTGATATCTACTGTAACGTGTGACATCACGTGGTGTGTGACTGGTAAAATCGGCCTGTTCTGTAACGTCAACTGGGTGTGAGTAAAGTAATCCCTGTACTGTTTCAATCACTAAAAGTGGGGTGTAGTTAGTCTCTGTCTGTGGACATCAAAACTGTGTTTTAGAATGATCCCGGTACGGGTTACTGCGACTATAAGGAGATTGTATATTATCCCTGTACTGAGTAGACCATCAAGCTAGTGAAGTAAGATGTAGGTTTAAATCCCTGGTAAAAACTTATACATCATGTGTAAAATGTCTCCCATAATACGTGTGACAATCACAAAATTTTGTATTATCAAGGGTTTAGAGAGGAAAAACTGTAACGTGACATCACTTTGTGTAACGCATTATCGTCGGTAACAATGTGACCTCACTGTGTTATTATCGCCTGTACTAAGGAAGGTAGGGAAGTGACAGGATCACTGTGTGGTGATAGTTATCATCTGTACTGTTACCATCACGGGTGTTATGATGAAAATAAAGACGTCGCTGTAGCATGTTTGCAATCACTGGAATGTCATGTTCCCTGTACTGAGTTACTCACTGTGGTGTATTGATCCACTGTACTGTGACATCACGTTGTATTTATACCCTGTAGAATGATGACATCGTACTGAGTGGTATTATATCCGATACTGGGTGAGCATCCCCAGGTATGTTAATATCTCTGTGCTGTGACAATCACATGTGGGGTATTATCCCGGGTACGTGTGACTGGCACATGTGGTGTATTATCGGGGGATCTGTACGATTGAACAGGTCGACTGTGGTATTATAACGTGTGTACTTGTGACATGCGACATAGGGATGTGTAGTTAATCTGCTGTAGCTGTGACCTCA
Source organism: Engystomops pustulosus (assembly GCA_019512145.1). Taxonomy (NCBI): domain Eukaryota; kingdom Metazoa; phylum Chordata; class Amphibia; order Anura; family Leptodactylidae; genus Engystomops; species Engystomops pustulosus. The sequence goes on along the minus strand of CM033642.1, from coordinate 253,248,470 downwards.
AGGGTGATGATATGTGGGAATCCCTGGTGAAACTTTGACAGATCACTGACAAACTGATGTGTATTATCGCTTGTAACATGAAAAGAATGCCAATCACTGTGTTTGAATCGCATGGAAAAAAACGTGACAAAAAAAATCATAGATGTGTGCTATATGGAAAAACAAAAGCCTTGGGTGGTTCCTGTCATGGCAGTTTTCCACCAATCATTGGAGCGGCAGAAGAGAAATCTACAGAGGAATTGCTGGACGAATATTTAATATTCGGAGAAAGTAATGTTCGCGCGGGTCCAGGAGTTTGTATACATGGGAGGAAAAGAAAAGCAAATAGCCTCGCAGGCTGAGACCGGGCTGTAAGTGGGTAAGAAGCCCAATAAGGCGGGGCGGAAGGGAAGCCAACAAGTCCATCTACTGGGAATGAGGGAGTGTACTAAAAGCATCTTATTGGCAGCAAAGACGTTAAGTAAACCATTAAATAAATATAAGATAATAGTAACAAGTAAAATAAAAGAGAAACGCCAAAATCATAAGGTCTACATTGGCTTACAGATCCTGGGGGTAAATATCACAAAAGTAAACAAATCATAAATAATATTACAGATTAATAACATAATTCACAAAGAAAACAAAAAAGAAAAACAAGGGCCCTTCTCTCACACAGCTTACTGACCTGAGTAAAAAAGTGCCTGATCTGAACGGTCAACCTTCTGACCCACTGTGAGGGTAACACATCAATCCCGCTCCTAAGAAGTCACTATCCATGAACGTGTGAAAAAAAGTGTTTATAAAAACTGAAAAAAACTGTTTTTCTTCCTTGCTATAAACCCTGAGGAATCAGCACAATCCTGGTGACGGCAGTGAGGTTGACAACTATTATTATCCCCTTATATAGTAAAACGGCAACTCCCTTCCCAAGAGGGCAATTCCGGGCATTAAAGAGGTTATTGCCATCCCAACCTAAAATGACTAAGCTGTAAACAAGGCTAAAAGCTCCAAGCTTTGTGAAATCGGGGCTTGTACATAAAAGCCCGTGGTTATATAAATAATCTGGCAAGCCTTATGCCATGGGAATGGAAAATTAAATGGACTATTTAACCTTACCCCCTTACACCAACTCCAAAGAAGGAATCAGCCAAGTATGCCAGTGGAAAAAGGGACGGCAATGGACCGGGGGGGCTGAGGAAACTATGGAAGTGGAAGCTCAAGGCCTTAATGCCTGGAACACTACGTATATTCTAACGCGAATAAATGCGTCAGGAGGGAGCTTGGGCCAAAATGGCACAAGTGCGGCTGTAGGGATTGTTCCTGTTGCAGCAGTTAGGAATGTTGACTTTTTGCCCCTTACGCACTCCTTGCCAAGTGGAAAAGCATGATTGGGGCCAGCGTGGGGGGGGTATTTGCGGAAGGATCGAAAGGGGCGGGCGCAAGCACCTAAGACCCATAGGCCGCGGGTCATGGAGTGCCAAAGCACAAATAGTGACGATTCTGCGCGCAAGTCTAATCGCATAAGCAATACAGACATCTGCGCGTGAGGTATCAGCAGACCCGGAGCCTCAATAATAAATCAAAGCGGCTGGAAAGGGTGTTGGTGGTATAAGTCATCAGTGTAGTGCGCACAAGATACAGCCAGTTTGTGATAAATACCTCTTATGAGTCCATTAGTGTTTCTGTAGTGGATGGAGATGAATGAACCCAAACTTTAGGTTTGGTTTCTTCCACTTGGCAGCTTTGCCTATCCTGTTCACCCTGTGTCCTCCTCTCCAATCCCGGTGTCCTCTTCCACCCAGTGCCCGCCTGCCTCCAGGATGTCTCCCTGGCCACAGGTGCCCTCCGTGTCCTAACTGTGTCCCTCCGTGGTCCTAAATGCCGTGCACGTCCTAACCGAGGTTCCTCCTTTCCAAACCAAGTGCCCTCCTTTCCCAGTTTCCTCCTGTCCCACCAGATGCCCGCCTGTCCTAAATGGTTCCTTCCAATGGTCCAGCCAGGTTTTGTCCTCATGAATTGGGTCAGTCATCAGCCACAATTAATGGTGTGTCCTCCTGGCCACTCCCAGCCTATGTCTAGTTGCTAGGAGTGAAGCACTACTGCATCTCATCTATCCACAGTACGAGGGTTATAGCAGAGCTGCTAACCAGAGGATGCCGAACCTGAAGTTTGTGTCACTCATCTCTGATAGAGGACATTGCAGAACAGACCTTGTTTACGTCAAACCATCCCAAAGCTAGGCTTGTCAGCAGTAATTTCTATGTACCTATACATTTAATGTGGCATACTGGCAATAATATCACCGGATAAATCTGTTAAACCAAGTGACCCAAAACCAACCCTCCTTAAGGGTGGAACAAGGTGGTCAGCAGAAATGAGCTTTAATAAACCACTGTCAGTACATATTGTCAAGCACAGAACACTCCTTGATTTTGGTGTTCTGGTTTATGACCCGGTGTGGTGGCATCATCAGAGATCAACTGGAAAATTAAGTGGAAAAGAGCTGAAATTGGTTGATAGTATAAAGTCAAAAAGGAGTGAGATTTACACACTGACATTAAGCTCTCCCTCAGAAAGAACCGTTTGCTTGTAATTGATGGGTCCTTGCATCCATATGACAGTCGACTAAACTCAAGGTAAACTCCTGAATGGGTCCGTCATGTATCAAAAAGCACAAGGAGATGCATTCCAGGGGCGAATCCACTACCTTGACTTCAATGTAAAATAACTCTCCTCGCTCTTTCGACTTAACCCAATTAGCCATCTCACTTCAAAGTTTGATGATGCAGAAATCACACGGGATGTAGCCAGGGTAAGGAATGAAACGCGAAAAACTAAAGATTTGTTACCTTGTTTGACAAATATACTGGTAGTGAGAAAGTGTGATTATAGGCAATAGACTGATGGGACAGTATAATCCCTTGAAAGGCATTGCCCTGCACTTCACTTCTCATTACTAACATTTAAACCATGTTTTTGAATTGTAAAGACTTTTTCCTTCAGTCTTGCTGTATCCATTGATTTAGTTAAAAAAAGAGTTTACAATTGCTTTTGTTCTCCTCCTCCTCCTCTCCTTTTAAGTGACAGGAATTCAATAAATTCACTTCGACACCGGTGACAAATTTTAAGAGAGGAAAGATGAACAAATACCTGAAATGTCAATATGTAGTAATAAGAGATGCCGCAGTGACTGGCATTATGAGATATTGTCAGTGCAAAGTAAGAACTGTACATCAGAGGATGCGAGAAATGATTGTATGATCATAATATTGGCATCCTGTCTAAACCCTAATAAACAAAAAAATGAAACGGAGAGAGTGAATACTACAACACATGGATAAGGTGACGGATTAGCCTGAAACCATCAGAAACATCTATACACTAACCCTAAGCATGCCCTCGAAAAAAACAAAACCAAAGGCCAGGCCTAACCACGAGCCTGGCCCAAACTATCAAAAAAAAACTGGATTGTATCGGTGAAGGGAAAAAACTCTTTCAATTTCAGTATGGGAACCCGGTCTACAAAACTGAGTATAAAAAAAACATGTGGTTAAATTTTGGTAATGGTTATAAGAAAAAAAAATGTCAAATTGGAAGGGGGTGCGTTTATAGAAAACACAAGTGAGGGGAATAGTCGAATTTGAGGGAAAATAAAAGAAAGGAACAATAAAGAAAAAAAGGAACATATCAGTAACGTACTGTAAACACTAGCAAACTAAAAAGGTTATAAGTTGGGGGGGGGGGTCACACAGAAAGAGGGTCAAAGTGAGTGGGTGTTAAAAAAGCAAGGGGGTATGGAGAGTCAACAGGAAGCATTATGTTGGTTGACCGTCACTTATAGGTCCACAGGAGGAAATATATTTTTTTTGAGTAGGACAGACAATTGTCAGGGTCCGCTAGGGGAGAATGCTGGTACTTTTTCTGGTTCGTCTGCTGGTGGCATCAGCGTTCTTTCCTCCTACCCCCCGGCGCGTATCCTCGCGTCCTCTCGCCCGGCAGTATGGCGGCTAAGAATCTTCGCGCTGTCTAGGAGTTTGTGGGTTTGTCGGGAAGGCGGCTGGGAGGGGACAGGTTTTTAGTGGTAGCCGGGGAAGAGGAAGGAAAAGGGGAAGGAAAAAAAGGGGGGGGGGGGGTATCTAAGCGATGAGGGTGCCTGGTTTGTGGAAAAATAAAGGGGGAATCATGTACCGTATGATTTGATTAGCGTGTGCAAAGGGGGGGGGTGAATAAGAAAATCCCAGAAGCTAAGTCCAGCTCCTCTCAGGTTTCGTGGTAGGTGGAGAAGAATGTCAAATGTCTGCATAATTGCAGCTTGCACTAGTCCCATGGCCCGGGGGGAAAAGCAGGCGTGTTTGAGGGAAGTGGCCTTCACCCACCGTGGGGGTAAACGGTCGTATCAAACGGGGGGTGCGATACATTAGGTTTGGACGTGCTCTGTAGCGTAGCTGTACACATCTGTTGTGACCGGATCAAGGCTAGTTTTTGACGGATTGAACAAACGGTCTAAATTCTTACTGATTGGGCGATTGACGGTACCACTCGGGGGGGGGGGAAATCAGGGGTGAAGCCGGCCAGTTTTACCATTCTTTGTGTGGTTTATGTTTGTCATGCTGTTGGGTGGCCGCTCCCAACACTTTCCAGGTGTATTGTCGAGGTCTTCCACAATAGTCGCCCCAGGGGGGGACGGTATTTGGACGCGAGTTGGGGGGTAAAGAACTATAGGAAAATGGTACCGGGAGTGGTTGGGACAATACCAGTGACACAACTTCCCGGACTTCCCCTGTCTTCTGTGTTACCCACCTAACAAACAAATATTGGGGGGTGCACATGTTACGGTTCGCTGGTGGTCCCGTTGGGCTTGCCGGGGGGCGGGGGGCAATCCGTTACATGTTCCGCACAAGGGTATTCGGAGCTGGCCGAACGGCTATTCACTTACAAGTGTGCCGCCCGGGGATTTCTTGAATGTGAATCAGCTTCGCCGGGGGGGGACCCGCTTAGGTCCGCCGGAGTTTTCCATCTTTTCCCCAACCGGGTGTAACGTGAGAGCTGATCTTGCTACAGCAATTCCGTAAGGTTGTGTCCAATACAGAAATCGGGTTGTCCGGAAGCGTCCATGAGGCGCCACCGCTTTGTGTTCGCATGCACTCTGGACCCTGGCGCCAAAAACACTATCTATTGTGTGCAACACAATCACCTGTTGCGATTCAGCGCGAACAATATAGTCGGGGAACCCGACCGAATCAGCATTCCTCGGACACCTTAGTAATGTCCCCTGGATATGTTTGGTCCACATGAGAAAGGGTCACAATAATTGTGTGGGTGGCTCACAGGAAGGGTGGGCCATTAGTATATGGTAAAATTGGGGTGAGGGGGCCACCACTGAAAAGGAGGATTTATACATTGTTAAAGTGAAATTGTAATAGAAAGGGTGAAGAGCAATTATAAGGGCAATCATGTGACTATTATACTTCTATGAAAAGTAACATACTATTTCGAGGTGGTAAGTTAGGGGTGGGGAAAATATGGCCTTCACTTAAATATCTTTTGTTCCTACTTCCCACGGTAAAATTTAGGGAGGTGAAGGCGCTTAGGCTGGGACACATAGATTGTCACAGGGGGACTGGGTCTGGGGCAGCATGCTGAGGGCTCTGAGTAGTCTCCTTCCATACTTATCCCTTTCTACATTAAAAAAAAGGAAGAAGAAAGGGAAAAAAGGGGAAGAAAAAAAGGAAAGGAGAAGGTAAAGCAGGGGTGGAGTAGGTGTAGGGGGTATAAGGGTTTAGGAGGGGCAATGGCAATGGGGGACATAAAGAAGAAACGAAAGCACTAACTAAGAGAAAGAGGAGGGAGCAGAAGAAAAAAAGGAAGGATAAAATAGGGAAGAGGGACCGAGGAACTGGGGAAAGAGGGTGGGGCAAGTGGGGGACTGCAGGGGGGAGAAATATTGAATCAAGCTATAGGATAACAATAGAACCCGGGGAGGGAAGGGGGCATGGGAATGCAAAGAGAAGGTGGCAAAGTGAAAAGTGGAGGAGGGGGAGGGGGGGAAAGACGGGGGGAGGGGGATTCCTTCGCCCCCCTTCTTTTTTTTTCCTCAGAACGTTAAAGAGAACACCCTCGCTTGTGCCCAAGCTGCATGCAACAGAGACAAAGACAAATCGTAGAAAAAAAGAGGGCTAAAAAAGGTTCACAACAAGGGCAAATGCAGTAGCAAAAATCACAATACCTAAATAATATAAAGCTGAAAACAAACCCTGAAGGGACAGTAAGAAAAAACTCAGGAAAACAGAAGGGGTATTAAGGAATGGTATGGTACTAACTAAGAAGTAACCTCTATGGTCCAGCACCGAAGCCGGGTTAGCATGGATATTTAATTGATCCCTGAGCTCCATCACTGAGGAAAGAAATTGATAATTTGACATGTCAAGCACAGCAGTTACTAGTCCAAGAACAATCTAAGGCGTCAGGATAGAGATGAGTGCGGTGCTAATCACTCAAAAATGGCGCAGAGCCTAATGGTGGTGAACGAAACTGGCTCAATATTGTTGTTCGTGTCTGTCAATCCTTAATAATGAGAATACTACTACTACTACTACTACTTACTACTCCTGCAAAATCACTCACTACTGCGCCCTTGGAGATTACAAAATTGTCGGCAGCAGTGATGAAAGTCCGTACGATCAATCCAGAGGTGGCATGGGTTATGCACGGGCTCACGTGGGTTTAGTCTGGGCATAAGGAACGCAAGAAAAGAAAATCTCGGATACCTGTCCCATAAGGTCCAGCGTTGGTGGTTTTTATAGACATCAGCTGTAAGAACACAAACCGAACACTTATCCCTATTACCAAGGAAATGGTTGTGTATTTGTTCGTCAAATTTTACAAAGTACTTTTTTGTACATTTTTATCAAAAACATATATAAGGATCATGCAGCTCGTACTCATTTCTTTCCCCGGCCAAGCTAAGGGCATTTCTAAAGTTCAAGAGGCTTCTCAAAAGGTAAAATGAATGTAATCTTTATGTGAAATGTCATTTTATTCTGTGCAATTGCATTGAAAACATAAGCGCTCTTGCCAAGACTGCTTAAGGATCTTTCACTTTATACATTATTAAGGGAACAATAATTCAAAGAAAAGGTTAACATCTTGACTTAGTAATATAGGCTTCATAAAATATATCATAGATTTATAGGAAACCTCTACAGACTTTGTTTTATGGCAAAAAAAAAGTTTCATAAAATTGGACTCCACTCGTCACTTACCTGGTCCAGTGGTATAACTGATCCCAAATCCCATTCTTATAATCTAATTCTTATAATATCTGTATATGTACTGTCTTCACTAAGATTTTCATTCTAGAACTTGCATCTTAAGGGGTTGTGATATATATTCATTTCATTGTAGTTTCCATTAGATAGTGTATATCAGTGGTGGCGAACCTATGGCACGGGTGCCAGAGGTGGCACTCATAGCCCTCTCTGTGGGCACCCAGGCCATCACCAGAGAGGACACCAGGTATATTCCTGCAGTCCCAGACAGCCCAGGACTTGCTGTGCAAAGAGCTATTTTAAAGTGACAGCTCTACCTGGGACTACTGGAGGAATTGGGAATGTGTGGACAGATCTGGATTAATCATCCTGGCCCCGATAATTCTTCCTGTTTATGGGACCCTGGAGGAAAGCTACAATGATCATCCAAATTTCTTCTATTTTCTGCTTTATTGGTGTGCTCAGGATGCGATTATGAATAAAAGATGTGACAGAGGAGGGTATAAATCACAATAAAAATTTCTGTGTTGGCACTTTGCGATAAATAAGTGGGTCTTGGTTGTATTTTGGGCACTCCGTCTCTAAAAGGTTCGCCATCACTGGTGTATATCAATAACTAGGGTCTTGGTGGTATAGATCACAACACTTCTTGTGATTACCTAGTTTTTTGTGTGAAAAGCTGTTATCTTTGGTGAAACCACAATATATGTTCCCTAAAAGCCTGGCCAGGTGCCCAATCAATTTGTGTCTATCATTTCCATTGATTTTAATCAATAATTGAGATACTTCCCCCAATCTATCCACAGAACCGGATCCTTGAATCGAAAATCTCGACATCTCTTAGTCAGCAGTCTAGAAGTATTCCCTTCATGTTGTCAATGCTGCTTATCTTGGCTTAGGCAATACAGTGGACGGGTGAATTTTTAAAACCTACCTGTTTAACCCCTTGTCTGTTTTTGAATTTTTGGACTCCCTGACTGTTAGGATTCAGGGGTAGTGGACGATGACATAAGCCAGCACCTGGGCGCTGAGTCTAAGTAGTACCTGGTTTTCACCAGAGCCCACCGCAAAGCGGGTTTTGACTTGCTGTGGCAGGGTGCTACCAGGTTGCTCCACCGGTGCGACTTTGTGTGCTGTGGTGGGGGCTAAAGCGAGGTGCAGAATCGTGAGGCAGAGACAAAATCATGGACATACAGGAGAGTAGCGGAAGGTCAGGACAGGCAACAGAGGAGCGTAGTCAGGAATGGAATCGAAGTCTCAACAGGAAATCACTATAAAAACACAGAACATAGGGAACAAGCTTTTTCTAAGGCACAAGGCTCAAAAATCTGTCAGGGGACACCATAAGGGGCTGGTCCATTAAATCACAGAACGCCGGCGTGTGCACCCTAGGAGGCAAGGTTGCGCTGGAGCGTGGAGATCGCTGGTGGAATACAGACAGGTAAGAAGGCCTGCTGCTGAGATGAGGGGGCACCGAGAGGCACATGGATTCAGTTGCGACCCGGGACATGGACATTCAAAAGTCATGATTTTAATGTACTGGAAATCTGGAAAACAATTACAAATGTGGGACAACGAAATGCAGTTGTGCAATTTTCTTCCAAACTTTGTGCAGTCCAAATGACTAGTGTTTAGCAGACCCGAACAGCAAAGTTCAGGTTCGTACCCAATCCTGAGCTTCATTAGAAGCTCAACTTCCCCTTGTGATTAATGCCACGATCGATGCATATTAACTCCTCAAATTCTGCTGGGTGCCACCAATTTATGGAGGAGCGTCGCTTCCTGATGACGTCTAAGCGAGGCATAAACCTCCCTAAAATTGTGGCGCTTAGTACCGCCGAAAGGTTAATGCTGGTGTGCACGGTCATAATAGTTTAAATTTAATTTTCAAGTTCAGCCAAGTTTGGCTGTACAATTATGGAGATACCACGTTACATTGTTTATGTTTAGTATGATGTCTACAGGAAGTCCCTGGGTTACATACAGGGCAGGCTCTTTAGGTTTGTTCTTAAGTTGAACTGGTATATAAATCAGAACAGGAATATTTTTGAATTCTTTTTGTCCCAGTGGCATTTGGATTTATAGCATTTTGTGCTGTCAAGGATAATCGATAAAACATAATAACAGACAACTTACAGCTGATCATTGCAGCCTGGGACTAAAGTGATGGATCCAGAGAGCTTCATCAGAGGTCACAGTGGGCAGAGAGGCCCATCTGTAACTAGGTGTCGCCTGTAAGTCAAGTGTTCTTAAGTCGAGGACCACCTGTATTTTTAATTTAAAAAAATAGGGAATTAATCCTTGTGGTTGCGTCTGTTTTCAGGTGCTTTTATGTTGTTGCATCTGCCGATTTGCTCAATCTTTTGTGATTATTTCCTTTTCTTGCAACTTTTAAATTTTTGTACCATTCTCCTCATTCATCATAGAACCCAGAGTCGAAGTTCGAGTTACAATATGTGCCAGTTAGAAAAATTGCAAATTTTGGTACAAAACCACTCCGTTCCTTGGTGTAGAAATTACTTAGGATCAGTTGAACAAAAATTAGCTGTTTTTCGGGGTCTTTTTCAGCAGACCTTAACACATCAAATGCCAGATTTTGCCGTCTAAACCACAATGATAAATCTGCTGTTCACAAGAGCCCCGAAGACAGTCTAAAAACTTGAGATACATTTTCCTTCATTTTTGTAATCCATATTCTAACAGCAGTAACTTTTTTATGCTTAAGTTGTACAGAAATGTGTATGGGGTTACTATTTTGGGACAAGCTAAAAAACTTTTGATTCATTGTCGTATGTTGAATGTGTCACGGCTGTTTAGTTCCAGGAATATTTGAAATTATTAACTATTTGCAAATTTGTATTATTTAACTAATTTAAATTAGGGTATATAACTGTAGTTATGTTATAGTCTGACCAATATAAAAATAGGTCTATTACTTACCTAGACATGAGTCCGATGAGGCGCATTGGACTTATCTATTATCCTCACCGCGCCATCGCAGTTCTTCAATGAAGCAAGAGCACTCATCATGGATTCATTGTGCAAATGCCGTAACTACGGAGGATACGAAATGAAGCCGCGGTGTAGTACGCCGGCTTCATAGTGCGATTGCGGGAAGGGCCTGAGCACTGGTCTGAGGTTCTCCAGCACACAGGATACCACATGAATAATAGACTTGCATATATTTTGCAAAGTGCCAACAAAGCAATTCAAGCAGTTACTTATTACAATCTTCTTGCTCTGCGCTGTACCACAGCTTTCAATGGGCCTGAGGGCACCAATATCTTTGTCAGAAGGAGAGAAAATTTGGATTGTGATTAGAACCTCCCTTGATAGCACCCTGAACAGGAAGATTCAGTCGTCGCAAAGAAGGAGCTCCAATGATAACCTGACCCTGTCCACACCACCTCTCTCTTCCTGCAGTCTCAGGCAGACCAGGATGCTTGACGTTAAAATAATGCTAAGCATGACAAGTCCTGAGTCTGAAGGAGATTCCCTGTCTTGCGAACTCTGCCATGGGGTCACAGCCTGAGTGCCCACTAAGAGGGCTCTGAGTGCCACCTTTGGCACCCGTGCCATAGGTTCGCCACCACTGCCCTAGACCATCACTAAAACATTAATGTGTACACCCCTAGACCATGGCCAAGACATTACTGTGTTCACCCCTAGACCAGAATGAAGACATTCATGTCTACACCCCCTATACCAGGACTAACACATTAATGTGCACAACACCTAGACCATGAGTAAGACTATGTAAGTCGAAATGCATCGGTTTTTGTGGGGCCAGCTTTCAAGCATGATGCTGTATTTTACTGCTGATGCAGATTGATAAAGAAGACTTTTATTCCTATAGTATCCTGTGTGTTGGAGAATTTCTCTGCTTTATCTACAGTATTCATGCCGTTGGTTTCTGGGAGAGTTTTGGTGCATCTTGAACCTATGTGAGTAATTGAAGTGCTGAGCAATGATCACTTTTTCTAGTTGTTTTGCATATGTAATGATAACCTTGTTGAGCTAGGATCACGCAACTCCATAACCACAGACACCCCTAGAAAACCAACTTTAAATCCAACTACATATAGGACGGCCACGTTCTACCGAAACAACCAAAGGGTTAAAATGATAGTAAAACAAATGCACAAACACAACAATAATAGTAAAGCATAAAACAATTGGGATACTAATGTTTAGCATTTACTATGCACATTTATCATCAAAGATGTAATTCCAGCTCATCAGATGAAGTGATGTGAATTCCTCATTTGTTGACACCATACAATTACCGCCTGACACAACAGGATGATTGGAAGCGGCAGATCTGGAAGGAGAACGATTAGCATTCTATGTTTGTACATCCAACCCTAGTACTGCAAGACTGGCTGATTGATGTGGATTAACATAAGGTACAATTTCTTTACAGGTCAGACATCTTGATCACAAATGTCAAAGTACTTATCCTTTTAATGCTACAAAGAGAAACCTGGCCAAGAAGGATTTCAAAGAATAGAAAGAAGAAACCCAATTAGTGCCCAAGTATCTTACGACCAAAGCTGGCGATAAAAATATCCCTCAAAATTAGGTGAAATCAGTCATTTATACAATCCGAAAGCAGGAAGAGTAGAAAATAGAAGAACTTTGATAATGGGAGGCTTCAGTGGAGAATGAGCTCCCTCGTAATATATCACATCGGCAGCATTTCGACTGACACCCTGACATATAGATGAATTAGCGCGAATGACAAGTAACATTTATACGTTTTAAGCAGCTGTGCCACTTTCACCACTTACTGGAGATTTGCAGTGGTTGAAGCAGATTTGCAAATGAGTTTCAATTTTTTTTTTCTCATTTTGCTGACATAAATCAAATAATAGAAAAGATCTCAAAGTTGCAAGTTCTTAGAACTTTGTGTATGATTTCCATACAGACCACACATTTAGTGTTGGAAATGTAAAGTATATACAAAATGCAAATGGAAGGGAACTTTAAATTATGGTTGCTCTGCCTTCACTTCTCAGCATATTGACTTATGGCAGGGAGCTCACGGTTACAGCACCTAAGTGGTTAAAACTGATTTTAGAAGATGTTCTAGAACCCCTTATCATTGGAATATGGTATCTGGTACAACATAGACCAAAGTCAGGCAGTTTTAAAAAAAATGTAGACAGTTTATTGAAATACATCCAACTCGTTTCAGCCCTGGACTAGGGGCTTTCATCAGGAATATCACACAACAATACTGGCCCACAAAGAAGAGTCAAGGACCAGAATCGGGGGGCGTGGCTATATCATGTATTCTCCGTTGACCGGATCAGTGTAGCGATGAAACATATATTAAACTAATATAAAATATACCTACCGGTATATCTTTGAAATACACCATATCCTAAAATGAATATGTATATTTACATCGGTATAAAAATCTACAAACCATAAAGCATTTTTTTCTTCACAAATCTATAGTTTGCGGGACGTAGAACACTTTTGCCTATTTTCTTTATTATATACAACAGTTTCTTTTGAATTCTCTTCAATTTAGCCAGCGCTTGCATCAGCTTGTCTTCTGGTTGCTCTGATTTCTTTTATGAACCGTAAAGTTGTAAACAGGATACGGACTGAAAGAGAGGATGGGCAGTTGCTCCCTGTTCATAGAGGACGAGGGAGGGGGAGTTCATGTGACTATGCTCTCTGTGGGTAGCAGAGAGAGGTTTAGCAGAGCTGAGTGTGTTCAGTGCAGAGGGGTATTGAGGTAAATGATCAACCCTGTTTCTTATTAGTCCCTCCATCCCAGTCTGTGATTCTAAAGAACATTTTCTGTCACACCCTGCACCTCATACTGCACCACTCCCCACTTTCTATGTGCAGAGAAGCTATTAACCCTTAGTGCTGCAACAGCATAGAATATACAATTCATGTAACTGTTTCACTGCTGGTTCCTACTACTAATAACATGCTCCATGTTCATCCATGTGTTAAAAACTGAAACACTAGTCACCATTTAGATCTTATAGATGCATATGCACTATGCAGTGTTCAGTGAGTTTACTTGTAGGAATATTACAAGTTTTTTGCCAAATCACTTAATGAAATAACACAAAGTATCATGGGTAGAGATGAGCAGACCAGTACTTTAGGTTTGGGGCCATGGTTCAGGTGCATCCTGTGCCACCCAGACATATATTTTAATATTATATATGCCCTGATGGATACCAGGTGCCATGTTTGAGATTGATGAAAGCATTATTTTACTGCAGTGCGGTTAGAGTCTATTTGACTCCATTAAATTACTTTTTCTTATTTTGAACATATCACACTAAGGTCAGACTTGCAATAAGCTGTTTATCTCTATCTCTGTCCTGATCATGGGCCCTATCAGCTTTAGACCCAATCCCTTCCCAGGGCAAACTCAACAAAGACTGGTTTTGTTAACTGTGAGTAGTAAATATATTAATATAGCTTCTTAATATAAATATATTAATATAGCTTATGGGGCTTCTTATGAACATGTGAGAGACACTTATTGCCAGATTGATGTGCTTAGGAGTATGTTTTATGAATGTCTTTTTACTTTTTCACTTACGTATTTAGAATAAAGAATTTTTATCTATATTGCAACAACAGTATTGCACTATTCTTCTTTGGATCCGGTGTATCCACAGCAATCCAGTGCCACGTTGTAGCAAAGTTGGGTCAGGCAGGAACCTTCTAAACCACGGAGTTGTTATAGGGGAATCAATTCTGAAGGTACATACTATTTGCACATGACACATGGTGTGGACTTCTGGTGGCTGTGTAGGACTGGCGGGTGAGAATTGTATTACCCCTACTCAATTCTACTCAATTTGGAAGAGTCAGTGGAGATATTATTGTATTGACTTTTGTTTGAGCACTAGAGGACTGGTGCCAACTGTTTTCCTGGTCCTCGTGCTTCATTTTGCTTTTTTGGTATTAACAGAGGAGACACAGTTACACTGGTTCTGCTGTTTTGGTTGCAAGTGACTTTTATTGTTATTCAATCTATTAAAAAACTTCAGAAGTTAAATTAAAGTATCTCAGACAAATTAGTAATTATATACAGTCACTTCTGTCTGCTAAATGTATCCGAAAAAGAGGAATTCTGGATGACCTTGTAGCTTGGCAAATGGTAGGCATGATGTAGGTTAGTCTTGAAGGCGTCGGCAGGATCTGTCCAGTTACCGTTATACATCTCAATACAAAATGATGAAGTGGCACATGTCCATAATTAAATACTAAACCACGTGCTTTACAAGATGGACAGGGATATAAGACATTGAAAAGACTCATTCCGCTTCCTAAATTTATCACATTGACGGTGATGGTGGACACAGCTTAGCCTGATCCATTGTTCCGTCCAGGATTATCATAATTGAAAACATGAGCTTCAACCAATGTACCAAATTATCTGCAGGTGATATGGAATCGCATATATTTTTTGCTTTGCTGGTTTCGGACATTTTAAACATGATGCACATAACATATACTTATCATTAAAAGTTGTGACGTGAAGCTACGGTACGTTTCATGGGAGAAGAGTTGCTACCTCAGCAGCTGTGAAATTCCTCTTTATAGCGATCAAAGGTTTTAATCTGGGATAATCTAAAATGAAAGGTTTTTGCTCCATGTTTATCTATTTTAACAGGCATGTTTTATATAGGATAGAAGAGCTAAGCAAAAGCTCACAAGATGCCCCCCCACCCCATGCGGAGACGTCGGAAGAATTTCTCACTGCTAAACCTAAAAATCCCTTGGTTTCTATGAAACTTTAGCTATAAAGCTTTAGGTTTTTATTCCAGAAAAGTTTTTTTTAATCATTATATGATGTCTTTTTTTGTACCTACAATTATAGCTATGATACATGTAATTAAATTTTTTTAACTTAATTTTGAGAACAAAGGAGAAAAAGTGCCTTTGCAATTCTCTGGAAACATGAGATGTGGGCCTTAACACTAAACTCACTTTCCAGCTGACTTCCCCATTAGTCGGATAGCACAGGGCCCCCCTTAGTTGGATAGCACAGTGCCGCCCCATTGATAGTACACGGCCCCCACTTACTCAGATAGAACAGGACCCTCTTAGCATGGTCCCCCTTAGTCAAATAGACCGTGGCATCCCTTAGTCAGATGGCTAGGTTGGAAGGCGAGGGTTTTGCCCTTGGCAATTGCCTACCCCTCGTCATGGCCACACTATGCAGAAACATTAGTAGTATTGGTCGGAAGCATAGCTGTGGAACAGGATACCTACTAATCTGTTGCCTATGCCAAAATCTAGAGAAGACTGAAGCTGGCAACTCGCGCCCCTTCATAGGTCGGGTGGAGACCAGGATCTACTGTGCAAGTGCCAGTAAGCAAGCGGCGCAGAGGGGGCCATTGTGCAAGCACTAGCCATGGCACCCGTTCACAGTCAACAAGGACATGCGGTGCTACTTTTTTTTTACATGTTGGCTTGGACAAGCAATCCTCTCATTGAACCAACTCACTGCACTACAAATCTATTGCAGTGTTTTACAATTAAAGAAATGTATATATATGGCAGATTAATTAAATTAAAGGCAATCAACCATTGCAAAAGCATTAAAACCCCCACAAATACTTACCTCCTTGAGTCCAGTGCTGTACCTCTTGACACGCCTGGTATCACGTAAAAAACATACTTATAATAAAGTAGCACGTAGCGTGTGCAGCATAGCCTCAGTGGGCCCCTTTGCAGTGAACTCACGTAACAGTATATACAATTTAGAAACTAAAACAGTCCCCTGTTCCCCCAAATATTCCCTAGTTTATCATTCCAAACAGCCCTGTCAAGATCAGGGCAGTTTTGAGGTCATTTTTAACCAAAATGGAAACCTAAAAATTTGTGTCACTGACATCTGCCAAGCAATAAAACTCAAGCTTCATCTCAGCTGCTGCAGAACCTCATAATACACATGTCATTTGCTGCGGAACCTCATAATACACATCTTAAGCTGCTGCAGAACCTCATAATATGCACTTCAGCTGGTGCAAAACCCATGATACACAACTTTGCTGCTGCAGAACCTCAAAATACCCACTTCAGCTGTTGCCGAACCTCATTACACACATCTCATCTGCTGTGGAACCTCATAAAACCAATCTCAGCTGCTGCTGAACCTCATAATACACATTTCAGTTGCCGCAGAACTTCATAATACACATCACTGCTTTTGCCAAAGCTCATAATACGCACTTCCGCTGCTCCAGAACCTCATTATACACAACTTTGCTGATGCAGAACCTCATAATATGCACTTCAGCTGCTGCACAACCTTTTAATATACAACTACACTGCTGCGGAACCTCATAATACACATCTCATCTGCTGCGGAACCTCATAATACACATCTCATCTGCTGCGGAACCTCATAATACACATCACTGCTGCTGCTGAATATCATAATACATACTTCAGTTGCTGCAATACATCATAATACACACTTCAGCTGCTGCAGAACCGCATATTATGCACTTCAGCTGCTGCAGAACATCATAATACACTTTGCTGCTGCAGAATTTCATAATACATATCTCATCTGCTGTGGAACCTCATAATACACATCACTGCTGACACGGAACCCTCTCTCCTTCTCACCTACATTTGAGATGATTAATATTTTTAGTCTATTAACCAGCACACAGTCACACATGCAGACAGGTACAGCTACATGCACACAGACACATGCATGCAGGCAAACACAGATACATGCAGACATGCATGCAGGCAAACACACACGCACCTGTTGACATACACAGATACATTCAGATAGACATATATGCATGCAAACACAGATACATGCAGACAGACATACAAGCAGGCAGACCTGTCCCTAGTCCTTTGAGACAAGTGGGGGAGGAACAGTGTAAGACACAACACTTCCTCAGTCCTCCCAGGAAGTGAAGCGTGAAGATCTACAGAGTATCTGTGATATTGCTCCACAGGCGCGGGGGCCCCCAGCAGCTCTCTGGGCCCTGGCACTTGCCCAGGTATTCCAGATGCTGGAGCTAAATGCGGGGACGAGATGTCCGGTGCCCCGGACTGCTAATTATGTGCGCCCTCGCCACCTCCATCTCCCAACATGGTGTGCATAGGTAGTGCTGGTATGGGGAGGAGGGGAGGTGAGTATTTGTAGGGTTTTTTTTAATATTTATGCAGTGGTTGGTTTTCTTTAAATATCAATGCCCAGAGAATACCCCTTTAAGTTACCTATTTTGCTCCAAGCTACAATTTCACCTTTTCCATAACATTGCCCCCAGTCAGTGAGTTCAGACATTCTGAGCGCTGCATTTGTGAACTGCAAACTTTATTATTTTTGAACAAACTATCGATTGTGGAAAAAAACCCCCTATTTTTGCTGTCAATTCTCTGAAGTGACGATAAACTTCAGTGCATAATCCTGTTTGTCTCAGTGATTTCTCATTCTTTTAGAAACTCTGCTTTCATCTTCATAACAATGTTTGTTGCTGTTTAGCTTGGATTTATGAGTACGCTATAGGCTTGTTTGCAAATCTATACATAATGTTTGAGTTTGTTTGGATCTTGAGGGTCTTTTTAATTTTTAATTTTTTTTTTTATTTGCCCCAACTTCATCCCATGCTGGCAAGATATTAACTGTAACATGCAAGATTAGCTGTAACATGCTGTTTTGCTTCATTGCTGCGCTATGGAAAGTTAGAGAAGAACCGAAATAGCATCACATCTGAACGACCGGTTCCTAATCGGGATCCGCACACTGCCTCTTTTGTGCTCCTTTCAGCTTTATCTAGTGTGTCTGACATTCTGACATCGATGTCTCTAATTTTAAAAATCCTATTGTTAAAATTGTACGGATTTCATACTTGGTTTCCTACTTTGTATGTCTGTTGTATTTAGTGAAGCAAAAATGGTTTCAGATGGAGAAGCTTTCTGGCATAACGTTCCTTCCTGTAGTCTCGGGGCAGAATAGAATATTCTTCTATATATAGTCCACAATGAAAATCAAGTGAACTGAATACATTTTATTATGACGGAGCAATAGTTATTAAAGGCAGTATAAGAAAAAAATAGTTAAATATTACAGCCATATGTGAGACCTGGTCACATGACACTGCTAACGAACGCCTGCGCACAGTGGCGTAACTAGAAGCTGATGGGCGCCAGTGCAAAGTCTGTGCCAGGCCGCCGACTATAATGTATGGTATATAGTACAGGCAGTCCCCGGGTTACATACAAGATAGGGTCTGCAGGTTTGTTCTTAAGTTGAAGTTGTATGTAAGTCGGAACTGTATACTTTATTATTGTAACCCAAGTCCAAGTTTTTTTGGTCTCCGTGACAATTGGATTTTAAAAACGTTGGGTTGTCATAAGAACCAGGATTAACACTAAAGCTTCATTACAGACACCTGTGAAAACTGTTATAGCTGATTATTGTAGCCTGGAACCAAAGTACAGTAAATTACCAAAATCCAGAGGTCCTTTTGTAACTAGGGGTCGTCTGTAAGTCAGGTGTTCTTAAGTAGGGGACCGCCTGTAATAGTCTTCTAATATGGGAAAGTGACACCATAAGGGCCCCCTAAACCTCTTGGCCCGGGTGCGACCGCAACCTCCACACCCCCTCAAGTGACGCCCCTGCCTGTGCAGATTCACACTATGTACAAAATGTACAATAATTGTTGGCATAGTGTAAGTATAAAGCTGGTTACTTCATTTATCAATGGAAAATTTTACATATGATTTAGCTTATATTTTTTGCAAAGGAGGATGCGATTTATACAACAGGATAAAGCAGAAAAACGCTCCATCGTGCATCGATGCAAACTCATATCCCCCCCATATCTCCTCACCCCATCACTTCCGCCATCAGGACTTCATACATGTCTACCCTCACTAGAAAACTATCTGCACCACATTTTTAAAGGGTTTAAGATGCTTTTCTTGCTCTACTAAGAGGCGTGGTCTAAGAAAAAGGAGGCGTGGCCCAACATCAAAAAGGTCAGTGCACCAGAAATACTGCTGACCCAACAGAATTTTGTCCTAACTTTCTGGGGTGAAGTAAGCTAACTAATAGGAGGCAGAGAGTACGACTAGGCAGTCTTATACTAGGAAAGATTTATTATCCAGACACTTTTATAAATCTGGTACAGAATAAGACTGTCTAGTCTAACTCTGCACTGTCTAACCTTAGGACACTTTTTTATAAATCTGCCCCAATGTGTACACTATTCTTCATGGGGACATGGGAGAGCCAGAAAAAGGGCTCCTCATATTTTTCTGTTGGCTTTTTGGGTCTTTTCTTGACTTTGGCTTTTTTTCTCATCACGTGTCTTGCTGCATCCTCACCACTGGCGATGACTAGTGTTAACTCTTTGAATGCTGCTGATAAAGTCATTTAAATCGCAGTGGCCACACAAATTAGCACTAACCTGCCATTGACGTGGGGCAGCGCCAGTTTTGTTACTGGATCATTGTTTCCCACCTACGTAATCGGGAACAACGACCCACCCCAAAATTGCAAGAAATAGAGCCTCTGGCATGTTAGTGTGAACCCAAATTTTAGCCGGTTGGTTCATCACTAAGGTTCACTTTTTATTTTTATTATTGCTTTATTTGCAATACTGCCACCTATTGGTCACTATTCTGGGGACCACAACCAGGAATTCTCATTGGGACATACCACACCCAGTGGCAAATTTCTGACCCCAGTCTAACCAGTGACAAACCAGTTGTGTAGAGCGAATCTATAGAACTATTGAACCTTTTTTGATTAGTTAAATTCACCAGCAATAGGGATGGATAGAGCATATACTAAACACTCCACACCACATGACTCTTGTCAATATTGTTCCATGAACCAATGATCCAAATATATATAACCATAGAGCCAGTATTATGCTTCCCCTTTTAATTACCTATGTGCTGCACTTCTATCTTTTCCATCTTTACTACATTGTTGTTTACTGCAGCGCCACATTCTTACACAAATCTCCCATAAAGAAACGGGAATCTTTGTGTATTAGGAGAACTATTTTGTTTTTATTATTTTGTATTTTTTTAGTATTTTATAAAGCAATCTCCTTCGCATTTCCAATGCCATCAGATAATGAATGTTCCTGTTGTTTTCTCTTTAGCCGGAGCTACAATATGATTCCTGTAGAACAGAATTCCAAGTGTTCCACCGAAAACCAAGAACTCAACATTAAAGATACTTTGACAGCCATTAGTAAATGATGTCGTTTTGCAGAAAAGTCTCCAAATCCCCCATCAGTATCTCACACTGAACAATAATTGTTTATTGATCTAAATGTTAGCAATGTATCACTTGTTCTTCAGTAAGGCAAAGAACGCAACTCAAGGGCAGCAGGCGCCTAAGTAATGCATGTACCTTATCCAGTCTGTGTACAGCCCTTTCCACCTCTACAATATGCAATTACAGACTCATCCTGGTAGGGTTTTCCTCATTCCTTTCTTACTATGTACATTTACATGCATAGACTGGAGATGCCTCTATAAGTGCCAATGAGATCGATTTTCTAGTAAATAATGTGATTTGGAGTAAGGAGATTAGGTGAATGAAATCCTAATGAGTCTGATGAATTGAGGGCTCATCTGTGGAGAAGACTTGACTCATATCAAAGGACAATAAAAGAAGAGCGCTTTTATGTTGTTAAGAACATTCAGGTCAAAAGGAGAGCACCGAAGACCGTGATACGTGATTCAAGGAATGACGTGTATCAAGAGTTGATAACAATATGAAGACTGTTGGATCATTTACATGGAGCAATTATCAGGACAATTGGGACTATCGTGATCCCGGCTGAACGTGCACAGCCTTGGCTGTCACATACAGCGGGCCTCCGGCACAGATCGCACGGGCTCTGCTTCTAAACCCGTGCAATTTCATGATGTTGGGTAATGTCATGGTGCACTAAATACAAGCACACAATAACATTCCCCAATGTCATGGTGCATGAAAGGGTTAAAAGGAACCTGTCACTAGGGACCTCATTTTCACTAAAGAAAGGTTACAGAAGCCCATTACAGCTGCAGTGCAAATATGCCTCTATACTTTCTCTAAGCATTTGCATTACAATATAATTGTGTGTTATAACTTACCTTGCTCCCTGACAGAATCCTCTGTGTAGTTACAGGGGTTGGGCTTTGAATTGGATGCATTTCAAAAACCACGTAACTTGTCTGTGCTACAACTGCTCAGCTGGTGGTGTCCTTGCCCACACTGAGACCAGAACACGGCTGACATACAGCCAAGGTCTGAAGCGGGCAGATACCGCTTCTATCTTCCAGTATACAGTACAATTCACATCTGAGGAAGGGCTTTTTGACTGAAACGTCATGTATATGTAGTAAAGTGGATTGGTACAAGAATAAAAGCATTTATTTTCAAAATTGGATTGAGTGCCATCTTCCATATTCTTACGTGCATACGGGGTTATGACCCTATTTTGGCACCATCAATTACTGAAACAGGAGTGCAGTGGAATTTCTACAAGTCTTGATACGTCAACAACTTGGTGGGAGGTCAGGCACTGTATGTGGGAAAGATAAGACCTTGAAATAATCTTAAATTATTAAGATGGCTTACAAAAAATAAAAATATTTTATAATAAATATAAAATTTATCCTGGAAAAAAAACTAAGATAGCCAAGTGCTTTATCACAGTTTTGTGCTTGGTTAGGGTGAGGACAAAGGGGAGTGAGGACAACAATATCCAAAGAACACATTGACACAGCATTTGCATAACACTTCAGCAATTTTTAATTGAATCTTTCTAAAACAAGAGGATAAGTAAGGAGCGTACAATTCTTTTGTTCAGTGGTTGCCTTCAACTTTGCCTCACAACACGAATAGACAGTAATAGATTAAAAAGATTACATTCTGTGCAGTAATTATCATGGAGAAAAATTAAAGCTTTTAAATAAATGAATTGTAATAAAATGCACTTGATTAGGTTTTATCTTCATATAATGACTCCCCAGGGCTTAAACGGAATTTTAAAGATTTTTAGTTGCTTATATTCAGGCACAAATGGCATTGTTTGATTTGTCCTGGTTACATGTTGCCAGGATTAGTACAGGTTTTGATTTTTTTCACTGAAAGGTGATTTTGTATCTTTGGGTTCATACCAAACTTTGGCCCCAAACATGAGCCTCATTAGAAGTTTGGGACCGAGTTTAGCCCCCCCCTTCCCTGCCATTAACGCCGGCGATTGGTGCTGGCATCTCAATGTGATATCTTCAATCCTGAATGAATACATAGTTCATAAGAGACTCTTAAGAGATTCATAAGAGTTCTTGAGAGATAGCTTGATGGGCCCAGTGCCAAAATCTATTGTATCTTGTTTTTGATGCCAAAAAGTCGCAGTGACAACCAGAAGGCAAGAGTCCACATGGGAGTGGGGATAAATGGGAAGCTGGGGGAAGAAGATCAAGAAAAAGAGTAGTCATGGTATCCTTGACTCTACTCGGCCTCTGTCCTCTGCACCACTGGTGGCAAGAGTAATGTAGGGGTGCAGTTATAGCATAGGTACAGGGCATTCACTCTTATTGCCACATCACTTGAAAATTGGATGCAAGAGAGAATGAAGCCGACGTGAGCCATTTTTCTTCCCTTATAATGGGGTAGTATGGTGGACCCAAAATCCTTAAAGAATAACCGTCATTTAAAAAAAAAATTGATATCTTGCAGGGCAGGTAATTTTAAGCCCTTTTGCAATTGGATTAGTTAACTGAATCGTGCTCCTTCCTCTTGTATTCTGCAGACTTCCCCTAGATGTCAGTAATCTCTCA
This sequence comes from Engystomops pustulosus, assembly GCA_019512145.1. Classification (NCBI taxonomy): domain Eukaryota; kingdom Metazoa; phylum Chordata; class Amphibia; order Anura; family Leptodactylidae; genus Engystomops; species Engystomops pustulosus. Next base: position 253,225,404 of record CM033642.1, on the reverse strand, counting down.
TATGGCTGTTGCTAGGCACATCCCATCTACACTGAGGAGCTGACTACGAAGGGAGACACACAACCCTCTCTCTCTCCTCCCTGCTCATGTTTACAATCAATCAATCTACCATCCCTCATTCCCTTATACTCCACAGCAGGAAATGGCAGGAGAGACTCTCCAAGGCTTCAAGCTGTCCCCTCATGTGCCCTCATTAGATGGGTATATAGATAGTAGATAGATGATAGATAGATATAATATAAATAGATAGATGATACATATAATATAGATAGATATATAGATAGATAGATAGATGAGGCAGGCTCCGCCCCCCCATTTTGTTGATTGTAGTTCTTTTGAGAGCTGAAAACCCTGGTTGCTACGGGCCAAAAGAGGTAATAAATGAGGACTGAGAGGGAAAATATTTTGAGGAATGATTCCCAGGGACACCTGGAGCAGAATTATGTTTTTTTAGGTTTTTTTCCTCACAATGACAGTTACAGTTTAAAGTGTTTACATAATATCGCTAGCTACATGACAGAGGCCAACCTGAGGCCAAAATAACTAGACTGCGAAGGTGTCCCTGAGGGCAATGTTCCCTCCTAATGTTTCCCAATTCTGCTGATTTGTCTACTCTAGTTTGGCTTACAAAACCACTTTTGGAAGTGTTTTCTGAGTAACAGTTGTCTAAAAAATGTCTCGTGCATAAGGTAGATAGCGTTTATATTACAAATGCTCCAATTAATTTCTAGAATTTTCTGGGGATTTTGTCAAATGGAAAGGGAGGTATCACAAAGCCCAAATATGTCTCCCATTAGATGGAGAAACACAACTGCATCAGTAAACACTTTTAGAAAACCTTCCTACGAGTGTAAGTGACCAGCACCTATTGTATATTATCATCAAGCCACCTGACCTATAGGTGCAATGTTTGAGCCTGGGCACTGGGGCACTGAACTTGATTATATTCATTAATTCGTCCATTCCCTGTATACTCCATTGCTGAGTCTAGTCTACCTAGTGGCAATAACCAATGAGTTGCACTGAAATTGCACTCACTGTAATAACTTGTAATATCTAGTATAGCCAGCGCTACACTGTGATCATGTGCTATAACAAAAGCTCCCTGACAGTATTGGGGGTCATGATCTGGCTGCACAAATCATAGCCAGATTAGGCAAAACAGGGGACACTTAGCTTCCTGTATTACCAGCTTCCAGGATTGGGTCATCCTGTACTATGAACTTGAATTATTATTAGAGATGAGTGAATATACTCGTCCGAATATACTGCTCGGTCGAGTATTAGCATAGTCAGACCGGCTCGTTGCTCGGATGAGTATCTCGCCGGCTCGAGATCGAGCATTAAATTAATAAAAAACAGTGAAGAACAGTGTTTACAGTGAAGATTAACACATTACACATGTTTACAGATGTTTTCCTTGTAAGAACACATTGAAATAACACTATTCTTCACTTTCCAGGTGTGTGCGTGTCTCCCGCTAAGTTAGGAGATGTGCACGAACATCTGGAATGTGAAGATTAGTGTTCTTTCAATGTGTTCTGCACTTAAATGGTCCTGTGTTCACTGTTTTCACTATTTTTATTCTATTCTTCATTTTGCAGATGTGTGCGCACATCTCAGAACTTATCGGAAGACATGCGCGAAGACACTGCATATTGCAGTAAAGACCCATCGCTATCACCCGCAGTCGGTGCTTGCACCAATCGTGGGTGTTAACCTCTTCTTTGCCGCCGGCAAAGTCACTGGCGGCACTTAAACCGTCATTGGGGGCGGCGATTAGTTGCCATGACAGCCTCAGGTTTTCATCAGATCTGAGGCTGCATGGTTTCAGTAGATTCGTTACAATGAGCCAGTGTATTGCAGTATATGGTAGGAATGATCTGATCTTGGGTTAATGTACCTTAGAAAGTCTAAGAAATTGTGAAAAAAGAAAAATAAAAAGTTAAAAAAAAATGTAAAAAATGTATAAAATATTAAAAATTCAAATCACCCCCCTTTCCCTAGAACTGATATAAAATATAATAAACAGTAGAAATCACAAACACATTAGGTATCGCCACATCCCAAAATGACCGCTCTATCAAAATATAAAAGTGTTGTTGCCGGCAGTGACCTCCGAGGCGCCCAAATGTCCGAAATGCGACTTTTACACCTTTTTACATGACATAAAAATGTAATAAAAAGTGATCAAAATGTCGCACAGAGCAATGAAAACGTCGGCTCATTTTGCAAAAAATGACACCTCACACAGCTCTGTGCATCAAAGTATGAAAAAGCTATTAGCGCCAGAAGATGGCAACCTTTTTTTTTCCTTTATCGTACACATTGATTTAATTTTTGAAAATGTATTAAAACGCAATAAAACTGATATAAATTTGGTATCACCCCGATCGTACCGAACCAAAGAATAAAATGGAGGTGTTATTTGGAGCACAGAGCGAAAGTCGTAAAAACTGAGCCCACAAGAATGTGACGCACACGGATTTTTAAAAAAATTTTCCACATTTGGAATTTTTTTCCTGCTTCCCAGTACATGGCATGTTATAATAAATAACATCACGGGAAAGTAAATTTTGTTACGCACAAAATAAGTCCTCACACAGCTCTGTACACGTACAAATGAAAAAGTTATGGATTTTTGAAGGTGGAGAGCGAGAAATGAACGAAAAAAAACCTGCGTCCTTAAGGGGTTAAAGAATAAAAAGAATAAAAACTAGATCAAGTAGGGAATGAATTAAAGTAATGTAACATTTTTCTCCTCACCGGATGTATATGTTTCCCAATGTAATCCAACGCAATCTATAGCAATCTGTTACGGTCGGGTAACAGAGGTTGGTAGAAAGTTAACAATAATGGATGGGATGGATAATGATTATGGATTTTCCCAACAAATATATTAATATTTACACGTAATAACAAACATTAAAAAGCTACACAATATAACACATGAAAGCACAAAACAACTTCTGGAGCTTGTACTTGTCAATAGATCTAACGCTACAGGACAAATTATCATTACAGATGAAAGGCTTCGCTGGAGTAAGTCTGTGAGTTCACTTTTATTTTCCTGCGGCTATTTGCATATTCACGTAGAGATAAACATTCTAAAAAGCCGTTCTTCATTTAATTACCTTAAATATCCTTACATCAAAAGTCCAAACCCCCAGCAAAGGACTATTCAATATTTGTTTGAAAAGCTGAGATATTATGTTTCTTTTCTCCTCATTGTCGCAGCCTGTGAAAAAAAAAAAAAAACTGAATCAGATAATGGCGCGTTTGACTCTATTTACTTTATAAAGAATATTCTACATGAGCGTACAACATGCACAGCAGAAAACATATCTATCTGCTGTGCGCACAATGCCGGTGCTTTATCTGTACAAGCGTGCCACTTGAGATGAACACGTGTTTTGTTGGCAAAGTAAATAAAAGACATATTCAAAGCACCAGATGTATGTCAGAAGAATTGTATCCACAGCCGTCTGTCTTCGGAAATTCACGAGAAAGAAATGTGAATTTACATTGTATCTCGCAAGACTTGGTAGCAACAAATTGCTATTAAAGCAACACTAAATCTTTTTTTTTTTAGTATTATTTTTTATTTGGTTTTAAAAGTTTTACATTTTAAATAGAGATGAGCGAACACTAAAATGCTCGGGTACTCGTTATTCGAGACTACGCCGGAGTTCACCTGCTTCTTCCCGGTGCATGTGAGTGCTTGATCTTGTGACACAATTAGCTTTTTAAATTCCGCGGTTTGTCCGAATCTGTCGGGTTGTCTGACGGCCACGCCCCCTGATTTGTGTCGCGTGCATGCCGGCGCTGATGCGCCACAATCAGATTGCGTGCGCCAAAAACCCAGGGAAATGCGGCGCAAAATGGAAATTTTCAGGAAACCCGACAAAAGTGCGGCGTTCAGATCCTTAGTAAATGAGCCCCTTTCCTGTTATTATGCTGACAGACTCAGGGTTGTGTATTATTATGTGTTAAATTCATATATATTTCAGTTTTACACTCCTATTATAATGTCAGAATTCTCATGTGATACAGTTTTGCATGGTAAAAAAAAGGCACACACTACACTAAATTTTTATTGTCTATGTTAATATGTGGAAAGGTCTACCGAAAGGTCTGAAAGCCACCAAGACACCACAGGTAGTCTTAAGTATGACGCCAATTATATACACTTGTGTGGCGATGGGTCGTTGTTGATGGGGATATTTTCACAGTAAGAAAATCTCAACAAAAAGACGCCAAAATCAGCTCATCTCATGTCTGTCTGATTAATATAATAGCACTGATCATGGTGGTGGTGGTGGTGGTGGTGGGGGGTCTACTATCCTCCAGTATACTGGAAAATAAAACAGCCTTAAAATATATTTGTACTAAGTCCAGATGGTCAATGATCAGATTTTATGCAACACAAGGGTAATAACATTACAGCTGCTCTCTACAAAAACAATAACATATTGGATTTCTGGATCATTGGATACCAGATGGTCTCAGATTGGGTGCTGTGGCTAGTGGAAGATGTGAGGTGCAGTATAACCAACACTAGATATATCCACCACTCCTTCTGTTAGTAGTTTCTCCTGTTTAATCCTCCTGCGGCACCTCTGGTAAGCACTTTACCATCACCACCACCATTTTTCCCCCACAACACATGACCATGTTCTCTACTGGTCCCTAAAGCATAAAATGGTTGAGGACCACTATCATTAAAAACCAAAATAAGTTCCATTGATAATCCAAAAAAACACTCATGTACAGCTTCCTAAATAATAATGCTAAATATTCATTCCACCTAAGCTAAGCCACACTAACTAAAGATATTATTGAGATCCGATATTATACAGCAGTACAACTATCCCTATACTGTTCCTCCTCATGCCTGTAAATTTCCAAAGTTCATTCGTAAAGTTGACTCACCATCTATGCATATTCATGTTCTTCCAGCTCAGCCGCACCTACAGCTTCCTGATTGAAAAGGGGTGTGCTTTCTTTTTAGTCATTGTGTGACTCTACATCATACCCCCCCCCCCCTTTCCCCGGTCAAGGATGAGAGAGACGTTGGCTGTGTGTAACTCATTGAAGAGAAACTTCCTCATTCCTCCCTACCTTAGGAATTCTCTACAGCAAGAATACTCTGGACGGATAATATCATGTAAAACATAGCAATATGTATAAAGCATCCAATAAAAACCCCATTTAAAGTCTAACTAATGTAACTATACAATTAAAGGAGTATTTTAGTGTGAGTGATCAGATTGGTCATACATCCACCTACCACCCGATCTACCTTTATAGGTAGATTCGTGGTGGTAGGTGCCCTTTAAGGGGGAAATCCCATCCTCATTTCCTCATGTAGCTGTTAATGGCCTATTTATTTTAAAAAAGGACATTAATAGGCAAATGAGTTGCAGGGGCTACTGTTTCTGTCAAGGAAGCCCCTTCTGGCTCCATCAGCTGCTAATTATTCACACCTTCCTTTGGAACTTATTCCCTCCCCTGGGGCTATTTACATATTTTTAAAAGTAATTTTTCATGAACAATAAGCCATTTACAGCTGAATAAAGAATAGATCCTGTGGCACCCGTAAGTATGTTTAGATTAAAACCACTAAATCCACATGGCACTCTTACTTGTTAGCAGAGTAAGTTTTAAGCTTACTATGTTATTCATTCTCTCATTACCAGCACATTGAATCCCATAATGCAGGTTAGTTTGCATTACTTGTAGTGGATTATAATATGGGAGATGTCAGTCCTTGAACCAGCGGACTCCACTGTCCCAACTGAGCAATGCAGCTCTCTGGAAAGCTCCAGTGCTGATCCTTGGCCTAGTTCTTGATCTTCCAGTTCCCAGTTCCTGTGTTCCTGGTTTTGCTCCACCCCCTCCTTGAGTGAACTTTCTATTTGAAATCAGCCTTAACCTTCCTTGTCTGGTAGTACTCCCAACCTGTAATCTAGCTTGTCTCCTACTCTCCTGTGATTTACATATTCTGTGCAATGACCACTAACTTCCTCCTCACTATGATCCCTTCCTGCCTCCCAAAACTGATGCTGATCTTCTGTGCTACGATCACTGGCTTCTTCCTGACTACGATACCTGCCTGCTCCTCTGTTATTGCAAAGCCTCTCCTGAGTGCCAATCTTTGGCTTCACCAAATACGATTCCTGCCTGCAATTACCCAAGTGAGTAGTTGCGATACTTAGACTCCTAAACCAGACCTAGATCACTACAGGAGATCCTGACAACCAACTAGGGCAACAGGCTTTTTGGGAAGGCATAGCCATCTAAACCAGTGATCAAGTTTGAAACAGGGGTCTCTGTTAGGCCATTAAAAAAAGATTAGATAGACAGGGGACCCACAATTTTCATAAAGTTCAAGGCCTACGGCATCTTGATCAGGTTGGTGGCCCTGAGAAGAAGAGCCAACATTTCAACACTTGAAATCTCACGAGACAAAACTCAGCAATGAGATCTTAAACTCAATATGAACAAGAGCTGGTAGTATTTTATTGCCTTATTAATGGTATTTATGACCATGTGTCCCTCGAAGTAAAAACTTCCATAAAGTATTAAATGAAATCATTTTTACACTAATTTTACCTGAAGAATGAAGAGGCTTACCGGAGATTCTACTCGGTATTTTGAACCTTACCCATATGGCGAGAATCGGTTCAATGACATCATGATAATTATGTGGCAGAAAGACTTTGAGTGTAACATCTGTTCAGCGTCCCTTATGCTCAACTTTGGTTTTGTAAATAATCTTTATTCAATGTGAAAGGCTATCTCCATGCTTAAATATGAATAGAAATCATGATGGGATGAGTAATGCATTTAGTTATGGGTGGGTAGAAGATATATTTGAGATATATGTTACAGTCAGAATCAAATTGTTGCAATGATCCTACACTCCAGAAAATGTAATTCTTTTTTAAAGGAAATGGAAGAATTTTACACCGTCTAAAGGCTAAGTTCACAGTACCATTTAAATGTCCGTTCCCTACCTCCCTTATGTTCCGTTTACGAAGGTATCCATTATGCATGTGTTTCAGGAGGAAAAAAGTTATGGTGGCTGCAGTACTTTTTCTCTGTTTGAAAAAAAAAAGACTGGATAATAGATACCTGTCTAATTAAACATAACGGATTACCATATATACTAGAGTATAAGCCGACCCGAGTGTAAGCCGAGACCCCGAATTTTAACACAGAAACTGAAAAAAGTAGTAGTATATAGCCTGCCAACCCCCTGTAGTATATAGCCAGCCAGCCTCCTGTAGTTTTTTTTTTTGCTCCGCTGACTGAGAGGGGTAGGAGGGGAGTGGGAGGGAGGTACATAATACAATTGGTATGTTGAGATATTCACAAATTTTTTTTCCTGTCTGTCAATAGGTGTTGTTTTTGGAGCATATATATAATGACACTAATCCTTGGTAGGAAACTTAGTGAATCGTGATGTAGTGACTAGTGTCTTGTTTTTTTTTTCTCTCTTTTCTTTCTTGACAGATTACTTGTATGAATGGCATGAATTTGTATAATGAATATCGTGTTGGATTATATTATGTTGTATTATTTGAAAACTTGAATAAAGAGATTTGAAAGGGCAGCCTCCTGTAGTGTATATAGCCTGCCAGCCCCTATAGTATATATAGCCAGCCAGCCCCCTGTAGTATATAGCCAGCCAGCCCCCTGTAGTATATAGCCTGCCAGCCCCTTGTAGTATTTGTGAGGACCTTCCCGGGCCATCGGAATGGTGAGTACAGAGTTTATGTTTATGTACAGAGTTTTTTATATAGCTAAGCCGAGTGGGGAATTTTCAGCACAAAAATTGTGCTGAAAAACTCGGCTTATACTTGAGTATATACGGTACATAAATTTTACATTGATGTCAATGGATTTTTAAATGATATGTTAAACTGCCATTCTTTACCTTTTTTTTAACAGAGGTAAGGACTGAAGATTTGAATGGTAGTGTGAACTGAGCCTTAGATAACATAGCTTCTTTCAGCTTATAGAATTGTACGATTTTTAGCTTTCTAACTGAAAGCTGCATTACTGTGACTGCCTGCTTCTGGCTTCCTGCTCGGCTAAGATACTATACTCCGCCACACTTACCCTGGGTTGTAGTGCTAGTCTGGTAGTGTCCATCAATAACCACACATACCATTCTATGATGGGAAGGTACTTGATTAATAGGTGCCTACTATCCCAGGGGCGTACCATTGTCCTGTCTGTATTGCCTGTGTTAAAACTCCACTTGGGTTACTGAACCATCTGTTTTGACCCCTGCCTGATTACTGTATTGACTTTTTTTTTGCTGCTTGCCCTGACCTCAGCCTGGAAAAAAGTTAAATAAGAACTTTATATCTTGACCTTGTCTCTTCCTGTCCTTTCCTAACATACATTGATGTTTAGTAACTTACTTAGGTTGGCTGTCACTAAACAGAGACTTCTACAAACCAGTATCTACCGGGTGCTGTACCTAGAGTTTTTAAAGCAATCCTATTTATACAGAGTAGAGTTGATAACATATATTTTTAGGAATGATTTCATCTGTCAGATACAGTAAGTGTATTCTTATTGTCACCACATAGGGATATAATGCCTCTCAATAGCTCCTGGATTTCAGCAAGATTATGTTCAAAATCCATTGGATCATGTGAACATTATCACACCAGTTTCCTTTCATGAAAAACAAGTCAATTTATGAATCAATATGAATTCATATAAATCTATTATTTTCTATGGCTGCTGTTCTTCAACACCCGTTAATATCTACAGTACATTCTCTATAGAAAAAATGTGTACTTTATTATGGGTGGTAAGTGAATATATTATACAGAATATAGTTAATGAAATAAATTAGATTAAACTTTACCTGGCTCTCTCTCGGGTTTTAGGTTTGTGTTCCAGGATTGTGTGGTCTAAGGAGCTAAAAATTTGCTGGCTGCAGCGAGTGCGTCCTGCTTGTCTTTCCCGCCCAGTGTTGGCCCAACCCAAGGTCAGATCCCTTCATGCCCCTCTATGCCCTCCTGGCACTGAGGTGGCGGAAAGGGGGAAATAATTACAAATGCTGCATTTGTAACTATTTCAGGGCTTTACGCCACTGGTATGGAGCAGAACCCCTTATAAATGTTTTATCTTTTAGTATTATTATTATTATTATGGGCTTCATTACAAATGGTGTACATGGACTTAAACAGGCTCTTGCGAGCTTGTGCCAAAGCTAAACATACAGTATATACTCAGAGTATATAGCCAACAAACCCCCAGTAGTATATAGCCATCACCCTTTAGTATATAGCCAGCCAACCCCTTGAAGTATACAGACATCCCCAAGTAGTATACAGCCAGCCCCCTTTAGTATATAGCCAGACAGTCTCCTTTAGTATAGAGCCAACCCTTACCCAGCCAGCCAGCGCCTTTAGTAGCCAGCCATCCACCTTTATAAGTCAGCCAGCTGCCTTTAGTAGTAGGCAGCCATCTTTATCAGCAAGCCCCCATTTAGTATACAGCTTGCATACTCACATTCAGGTGGTCCCGATGTTCGACGCGGCTCCCCAATGCTCGGCACAGCTCCTCTTCTGTCTTCTCTGCGATGATCCCTCTTCTGTAACAGCTGGCAGAGATGCAGCCAGTGCACACTACGGTGCGGCCGCTGATGACGTCATAGTATACGCCGGCCGGCAGAGGCATGGCTGCGTCTCTGCCGGCTTTTACAAATGACAGAAGAGGAGCCGCAGGGACCGGAGCATCGCAGAGAAGGCAGAAGAGAAGCTGTGCTGAGCATTGGAGAGCCGTGCCAAGCAGAGGAGCTGGAAAGTGAGTATGTAAGTTTATTTTTCTATTGACTAGTGAATGAGCCGAGGTGAGGTTTTTCAGCACATTTTTTTTGTGCTTAAAGCAACATGTAGAAGAAAGTAACGGCACTCACCCACTTGTTAGAAAAGTGCAATGTCCTTTATTCAGGTGAAGAAGCATAAAATCACATGCAGGGAGAAGCAAGCCTTGGCAACGGGGCCGTTTCGCACTCAGTGGCGCTTTTTTTGTGCTTAAAACTCAGCTTATACACAAGTATATATATGGTAGGTTGGACACAACCACATCTGTCAAGAAAAATTGGGATCAAAACCATAACTGTAGAAAGGTGGAGAAATGGCACTAAATTGAAAAATGTGATGATTATGCACAAACTCTGCAATAGCTTAATGTCTTCCCCCATTATTCCTGGCAGGCAGATACGAAGCCCCTCATATACTGTTCAATACTCAAATTGAAATCAGGACTGGGCACATATTTAAAGGAGTGCCTAATCGCCACCCCCAGCAGCTGACTCGTTTGGCTGGCAAAAACTCCATTCCCAGCTGATCACAACTAAACTCAAAATGAGTTCACCCAACCATTTATATAATTTCCTTCATATTTTATTAATATTCTATTATATGTGGCCTTTAATATATTCATATTTTACATTCATATAATTTTCAGTGGAATGTCCTGCGCTTAACGACAACTCAGTTGTAATACTTAAACATTCTTCAGTACTTAGTACTCATTTTTTTCTAGTCTTGAATGCTTTTTTCACAAGGTTAGAGATGAAATGCACTTAAAGATTTTAATTCTTTTTCTTAAGGAATAAAATTGCCAACACATTCAAAATAAAGTACAGTTTATTCTGTAACCTTGACAAAATGAGATACATCAATAACGGCTTTCAGTAGCGAAACTTTATTCCTACATATGGAAATTAAAATATCATTTTATTGCATTTATTACATTTAATTTGACCCCTTCATGATGCAGCCATTTTCTGTTTTGAATTTCCATTTTGTATTTATTTATACCAAAATACATATGTTTTATGATTTTTCCATCTACAAAACTGTATGAGAACTGCTGGAAAAGTTGCATTTCCTAATGGCACTACACAATATTCTATGCAATGTAATGTACTTTCCTTGCTCCCTGGTTTTTGTTGGAGCAAGGTTCTGTAATAAGTTCACTAGACCTAGTTTTTCTGGCTCCTTGTTATACTCTACTGTGCATTATGCTGTGATTCTTACTTTTTTACCTGAACCTTGACTGCCTTATGGTTTAGTACCTTGCTGCCATTTAGTTTTTTTACCCTGTTTGTTTGACTTGCTTTGTTGTTATCTGTGTCTGTTTTGATTGTCATTCTTTACTATCCACTTAAAAAGTGAGGGAACCTCCTCCCAGTTGTTGCCTGCAGTTTAAGGCAAGGCAGGCTAGTAGGCATGGACAGATGTTGTTGGAAGCTCAAGGCTCACACTTCTACCTGATCTTGACATAGGTGTTTTGTGATAATTATTATTAGAGTAGAATATATAAATTTTACTAATGGCAGGATCATGAACAACATGATCATAAAAGTTAATCATAACTCTTAAAATTACAAAAAGCGGACCAGGTTTAATTCAACAAGATAAACAAACACTCAAATAATAGGACAAAGAAAAATCATTATTGCTAATAGGTAAAAGTCCATAAAATTTTATTAAAGCGGTGTTCCCACAAAGATGCAATCCGTAGCTATACTTAGGATAGTAAAATAACACATTATCTAATTCAATGTTATTAATACATATATAGCATTTCACAGTTATAATTCAAACCTATCTTTATCAGTCAGGGTGTTTACATTTTGGTTGCCCCTGGATACGACCGTAAACTTCTTACAAGGGTTGGGCAAATTCCTCTGGCTTCTCTTGTTTGGATATATTGAGAATAGACAGAAGGATAATACTGAAACACTTGCAGCTGCATATTTCTCCATAAACTCATTTACTTGGCCATAGGAAAAAAGTGTAAAAACAAATAAAAAGTAAAACTAAAACCAACCAATCACCAGCTAAGTGTCTAGATTGTATGAATCAATATTTTAATATGTTGGTGGATGAATATAAGTTTTAGGTTTAGGAAGAGTCCACTGTGTACTAGATGCATTAGTGACTCTAAGATCTTTTTGTATGTCAATGCCCCTTTTATTTTCCTGCCCCAGGTTTTCCTTCTCTGTATAACCTATATCTATATTCATGTTCTAATTTCTGAATCCGCGGTTTTCCAAATTTTCCTATTTCTGCTTACAGATAGAGATAAGTGGGATTGCTTTTTAGTAGAGGTTCAGAGCTCGGGTGTGTCCTGTGCAATCCAAACATAATGGGGGTCATTTTCTAAGGGCCCGAATCGCGTTTTTCCCGCAAGTTTCCCAAATTTTTCCGTTTTGCGCCGATTTTCCCTTTCCGATTTTTGGCGCATGTGATCAGATTGTGGCGTATCGGCGCCGGTGTGCACGTGACGGAAATTGGGTGGCGTGGCCGTACGAAAACCCGACGGATTAGGAAAAACCGGCGCATTTTTTTTAAAAAGTGTCGCTTGACACACACTTACCTGCACCCAGCAACGGATCGTGAACTCCAGTGCACTCCAATGGACTTCAGCGCAGCAGCGACACCTAGTGGACATCGGGGGAACTACCTTAATGAATTGCCGGAAGACCCGAATCCATCACACAGAACACGCCGCTGGATCGCGAATGGACTGGGTAAGTAAATCTGCCCCATTGGGGCACATTTACTAAGGGTTCGCAAACCGCATTTCCGTCGGGTTTCCCGACTATTTCTGATTGGAGCGGCATTTAACAGGGGTTTTTGGCACATTTTGGCGCCCATTGTCCAATGGAGAATGAAATTGTTGCCCATTCTTCCTTGGAGAACAGCTGGAGCTCAGTGAAGTCGGAGGAAGCGCTTGTGACCAGCAGTTTTCAGATCTTTCCACAGATTCTCGATTGGATTCAGGTCTGGACTTTGACTTGGCCATTCTTACATCTGGATATGTTTATTTGTGACCCTTCCTGTAGATTTTGCTTTATTTTCAGGATCATTGTCTTGTTGGAAGATAAATTTCCGTCCCAGTTTCAGGTCTTTTGCAGACACCAACAGGTTTTCTTCCAGAATGGTCTTGTATTTGGCTACAACCATCTTCCCATCAATTTTAACCATCTTCTCTGTCCCTGATGAAGAAAATCCCAAACCATGATGCTGCCTCCACCATGTGTGACAGTGGGGATGGTGTGCTCAGGGTGATGAGCTGTGTTGCTTTGGCATTGTGGCCAGTTGGTTTTTAGTTTCATCTGACCATAGCACCTTCTTCCATGTGTTTGGTGTCTCCCTGGTGGCTTATGGCAAACCTCAAACACGACTATTTATAGATATTTTTGAGAAATGGCTTTCTTTTTGCCACCATCCATAAAGGCCAGATTTTTTTTCTTGGTAGATTTGCAGTGGTCTGATACTCCTTCCATCAATATGACACTTGCACAGGGCTCATTGGGATGTTCAAAGTTTCTGAAATCTTTTAGAATCCAAATCCGGCTTTAAACTTCTCCGTAACAGTATTACGGACCTGCCTGGTGTGTTCCTTGGTCTTCATGAGACTATAACAGAGCAGGTGGATTTATACGGAGACTGGATTACACACAGGTGGATTATATTTATCATCATCAGTCATTTAGGATCATTCAGAGATCCTTACTAAACTTCTCGAGTGAGTTTGCTGCACTGAAAGTAAAGGGGCCGAATAACATTGTACGTCCACTTTTCAGTTTATTATTTTTTACAAAAGTTTAAAATATCCAATAAATTTCATTCTACTTCACAATTGTGTCCCACTTGTTGTTGATTCTTCACCAGAAAATTAACATTTTATATCTTTATGTTTGAAGCCTGAAAGGTGGCAAATGGTAGAGAACTTTAAGGGGCAGAATACTTTCACAAGGCACTGTAACAGTATATATCAGTTGTGGTGAACATATGGCACTCAGAGCACTCAGAAGGCGCCAGGACCCTAACTGAGGGTTTCATGGCTGTGAACAGGCTCTTTTACAGATCCAGTGATTTTACAATATACTCCAATACTTTAGTAGGGTGTCTAAACAATAAACAATGACACATATTAGGTATCATCATGTCCCAACAGTCCCGACCTATCAAAATATAAATATTATTATTCTCAGTGGTGAAACAGAAAAAAAAAGCCACTGGGGCACATTTACTTTCCCGGCCGACGGAGTTACCGAAATATGGAGTGTCCGACGATCATGCACTCCGCCGAGATTCACATGAATCGTGCACCTGATCTCTTGCTTGTGTCGCTTCCACGCTCAGGTCCACCAGAGTTCACCATCTTCTTCCCGGTGTATGAATTGGTTGCGACACAATTTTAAAGTTAAATCCCGTGCTCAGTCCAAATTTGTCGGATCGGCAGGCCCCCCGATTTCTGCCGCATGAAAGGCAGCACAGACACAATCCGAATGCGTGTGACACAATCCCCTTCTAAATAGCTGTCACAGCGGACGAAAGTGCGGCCGCGGGCCTTTAGTAAATAAGCCCCACTGTATAAATCGCCACTGTTTCACAATTTCACAACACATAAAAAAATTTATTAAAAAGTGATCAAAAGGTCGTACTGTCTCCATAATGGAAAACTTCACCTTGACTCCTTGTACAGATCTGTACAGCAAAGTATAAAAAAGTTATTGGTGCCAGAATATGACTAAATGAAGACAATTTTTACATACAAACGGTTTTAATTTTTTACACATGTATTAAAACCTAAAAATAATACTGTATAAATTTACTGTATAAATAAAAAAATACTGCCACAAGGAAGTAAATTTTTTTACACAAAAAAAAGCCTAAATACTACATAAAAATATAAAAGTAAGGGATTTTTGAACGTGGGAAGTGAAAAATGGAGACACAAAGGGGCTCATTTACTAAGGGTCCGCGGAGCACATTTTTGTCGGGTTTCCCAGCGGTTTCCGTTTTGCGCCGCATTTATCAGGGGATTTTTGCGCACACGATCAGAATTTGGCGCATCGCCATCAGCTTGCACGCGACAGAAATCGGGGGGCGTGGCCGTCGGACAACCCAACGGATTCGGACAACACACAAGATTTAACATTTAGAATTGTGTCACAAGACATGCACTTACAAGCACTGGGAAGAAGAAGCTGAACTCCGGCGGACCTCGGCGGGGAAGCAACGGATGCAAGACTTTGGGCGCGCGATCTTCATGAATCGTGCTGGACTTCATCCTCGTCGGACATCGTGACAGGGCCAGGTAAGGAAATTTGCCCCATCATGTATCGGTGGCAAGGGATTTAAAAAAACATATTGGGGCACATTTACTTTCCCATCCCTGGCGCGATCCCCGATCCGGAATGTACAACGATAATGAACTCTGCCACGATTCACTTCGATCTTGCTCCCGATTTCCTGAATGTGTCGCTTCTCCAATCAGGTTCGCCAGAGTTCACCATCTTCCTCCCGTTGTATGTAAGTGCATGTCTTGCGACACAATTTTTAAGTTAAATCCCGCGGTTTGTCCGAATCTAGGTTGCCCCCGATATGTTTCGCATGAAAGCTGCCGCAATTGGGACAAAATCAGATTGCGTGCGACATAATCCCCTTTTAAATGTGGCGCAAATTGGAAAATGTCGAAATATCCGACGTAAATGAGCCCCAGTCTCAATTTCTATAATAATCTGAAGGTTTTTTTCTTACTACCTCCTGCTGGGATTTATGTTCAATTATCAGGATGAAAGAGTAAAAAAAATCTTGAATGTCTGCATCCACTCATAGACGTTAATAATTTTAAATGAAGCTGGAATTCGAGAAACGTAGGGACTGAGCCATATCTTTCCACTATACATGGGGAGCCCTACTTTGCTCTCCTATATTCAATGGTCTATTTTTTTCTGCACAATATTGATTTCCTGGCACTTGGGTATTTTCCTTGAATTGTCACCCCCCCCATTTTGGCCTGAGAACATTTCCCAAAAAAAAAAAATTTTAAAATCATCTAAACCTTAAGAGTAAATGGCAAGAGGCCAGTTTCTTCTAATACTAAACCTACGGGGCAGTTATGGGCCGCAAGGCCGCCATAATGGCAGTGTAGGAAATTTGGGTGCCCTGCAAGCCATACCCTTCTCCCAGCACAAAAGAACAATACTACATCACCTAAACTCATTCCCAGACTGTCCCAGCCAGCTTCCTCCTCCTCCTTCTTTCGGCAGTAGGTGACTATGCAGCGATATGGTCCCACATCTACGAATAAATGACGTGTAACCCATTATCCGTCAGTTATGTATCGTTGGTCTGTCTAACAATATCAGTGGTGGGAAATAGCTATTTAGGAACATCTGCAAAAAGAATCTCATAAAGGGTCTCCTCCGATTTCTGTCATTTTTATTTAATAGAAGCCTCTTATTATACTTTATCAGCGAAAACCTTACTATTTTTGTGTCAGATTTACACCTCTGCAGTTTTTCATTCTATAACCCTTGTGTTTAGTTTCATCGATGAAGGTAAAAGAGACTGGGCAGAGAAGAAACAGAAGAACAGATTGGAGAAACACTATGGGATTGTTATATTATGTAATTTGAAAAAAACATACCCAGAACAATGAGTTAAGACACAGAATGTGAGTGTCTTCCCAGAATGGTAGGTTGGCAGGCCTCAGTCCAAGTGACAGATGCCATTTAGATAGTTCTAGGACAATGACACAAAACATCATGTCTCCCCCTGAAGAAAGAAAAAGAGTCAAAATTTAAGAAAATTAAACAACTGTTGGAGCCACCCCCTCGCTGTGCAAATGCGTGCTAGATAAATCACAAGCGGTTTTTTTACATTAAAGGAAACCTAACCAAATAAGGTAGATCCGACGCAGTTTCCTTTACTCTCCCACTTCTGCCCTAGCCCTATTCTTTGTTGTTTAAAACTTTTATTTGGAGCAGAACGTTGCAAAAATGTTATATTGATATATGTAAATTTTCTCTAGAGGCGAAAGGCCCTAAAGGATTAGGGCTTGGCAAGTAGTACCTGCATCGTATCTACCTTATAGGTAGACCTGTGATGATAGGTGCCTTTGAAGCAAGAATTATTTCCATCGGTAAAGTTCTACCCGGGTCCATCCATCCTTGGCATCACATTGCACATAGCACTAACCTGAAATCGGTGCCAACTATATTTTTTGCACGAGCATAAACTCCTCACTTCCCACGCGTCCCACTCAGCTGCTAGGTCTTACCCACCCTTTCTGTACCCCTTACATGCTTAGTTGGTCATGGAGGTGGCATAAGGAGGGAAATAGTGCAATTTTATTTTTGGGTCATGCACTGGGGACATTGCACCCTATTTCCAATTCAGTTCACAGGACTTTGTAATGCCATTTTCAGCCATAAATGCCCTGATAATCGCCACATGTTTCTAAAAGCCAGCCAGTAAGGCAGGAGTTAAGCGTAACCCATTAAATACCCAAGAAAATATTGCTTCATTTGTAAGATCTCATCCAGTATTACTAAGCTTGTTTCAGTTTCTCATCTGTGAGTGGTTATTGAGGTTAAAGAGAGGTGGGAAGCTAATTTATACCAACACTGCTAAAAATTCAAGAAAGGAAAAGGCAGGGGAAAAAAAGGACAGAGGAACATTTCTTTTAATAAATTACTAACCTATTACCTATTATCGACATAGCGAAACTAATTTAGTTATGTACATTGACTTAGAATTTAAGTTATCTTAAAGGAAGCCTACTCTGCGTCCCCCATCAATTATAACTAATCTATACTAGCATCTAGTTGTAAAGAAACATGCCCCAATCATTTCAAACAACAACTCTATTAAATCTACAGGGGCGGTTCTGCTAGGTTTGTTTCTTAGTTTTAATTTGTATTAAGTCGGAACTGTCTACGTTATCATTGTAACACAACCACCCCCATGAAGATTTTTTTTGGTCTCTATGACAACTGGATTTTAAAAATGTTGGGTTGTCATAGAAAACCATAGTAACCTAAAGCTTCATTGCATCCACCTGTGATAACTGTTTAGCTTTTTATTGTGAGCCTATCTCGGCTAAAGTCAGTAAATTTACCAACATCCAAGTCTGTTTCTCACTAGGGTTCGTCAGTTAAGTCGGGTTTCTTAATTCGGGGATCGCCGTATGATGCCTTTCTATGAATCCCCTTTTATCCATATGGGCTAATTAGGTGGTTGGTGTACAATATATGTTCGTGGACCCGGAGAACTGCATGATGATTTGTCTTGTGAGAAGCATGGGGTGACACTGGAACAAGTTTGGAAGTGATTTAGTCAGGAATATCATTGCTCCAGGGTCTGAGGACACGACCCTGGTGCACCAACTGCGTCTTACAGGCAGATGCAACTGCATGTCTTGTAATTACATTTATAAACCGAATAATACAATGATGATGGTCGGAAAATCACATACGTTTCCAAGAGATTATAACCCTGTGAGGATTTTAATATCTGAATTTCGAAATTCTTATCTTTACGTTTATTTCTTACTGATTTTTTCTAAAATAATTTTTTTTAAAACAAAGACTCTTTTTTACATAGCCGCCATGATTTTTTTTTTTTTTGTTTTTTTCGGTCTGCTTTTAATTTAACATGAAGTGATTCAGGTGGCGTTTTTTATCTATTAATCTTTGAAATGGACTTGCCTAATGCCGGTTGTTTTCCTATTCCACACATTAAAATGTATTCCCTGTCTCTGAGCTGTAAGAAAGTATTCTAAACCAAGATACAATGCTGGATCAAGACCACCTCAACCTCTAAAACATAAAAATACACCGTGAAATATCGATGCAGGATGAATAGACATTACCAATTTCTGCATAAAATGTAAAATATTACAATAATAAAACATCCATCCGCCCGTTCCTTGGCACTCTCTCTATGCACAATGCTCATCAAAATGTAGCTTGAACGGTTTCCTGTTTTGCATATAAAGCAAATGTTGTTTTTTGCCATGGATCAAACAGCCCCTAGTTAGCATAAACTGGTCATTTCCTATGTGGAACTAGACAGCAATCATAAAGACCATGACGATTCCTTTGTGCTACAAGCCAATCGAAGTGTATAAGGAGATAAACGCTGTGTGTAGCATTTTCTCATTTGTTCTGGTGCTGTAATGAATATTCGACAGCAGATTTATTGTAAGGACAACAAAAATACAAGCAGACTAGCGCACATCTCTGGCCGTTCTATGTACTGATATCACAGATTGAGGTCAGTATTAAGGCGTGCTGAACAGTGTGCATGATCCAAAAGCCCTGGATCAACACACATAGAGTTTATAATTCCCAGACAAAAGCACGTTCCGAGATAAGAGACGAAATTATATATTACACTACAGGCGTTCCCTACTTATAACACTCGACTTACCTACACTCCTAGTTACAAACGTACCTCTGTATTAGTAATTTATTGTACTTTTAGCCTTTTAGTCCTAGGCTACAATACTCAGCTATAACATTTGCACAGTCATCTGTAATGAAGCTTTAGTTGTTAATCCCTGATTCTTATGACAACCCAACATTTTTAAAAATCCAATTTTTCAGAGACCAAAAAGTTCTAGGCTGTGATACAATGAAAATATGATTCCCACTTACATACAAACTCAACTTAAGAACAAACCTAAACCCTATCTTGTATGTAACCGGGACTGCCTGTATTTATTATAATATATATTATATATATATATTATATATATATACAAGGCATTAAAAATAATATTGTAAGTCCTTGGTTTAGCTACAATATAGGTTCTTTAAATTTGTTTCTTTTTGAATTTGTATGTAAGTTGTAACTGTCTATTTTATCAGGGTAACCCCAGACAATTTTTTTTTTTGTCTTCTGTGAACAATGGATTTTTAAATGCACGCTTGTCATAAGAACCAGGATTAACAATCAATCTGCATGGCAGCGCCTGTGCTAACTGTTATAGCTGTTTATGTAGCCTAAGGCTAAAGTACAATAAATTACCAATATCCAGAGGTCCGTTTGTCTGAAACCCGAACTTCGCCGTTCAAGTCCGCTCATCCCTAGGGTTGGATTATCATTGGTGCTCTTGGAGCACCAGCTCCAACAGCTCTCCAATGATGCTCTGGTCCTTGGTCCAGTCTATCATTTGCATGCATGTTTTTTAACGAGGTATTTCATGAAAGTGATTCTAAATCTAACGGCCGGCAAGCGTCGATATCATATAAACCACTGCCATTCGCCGTCTCTTTCAGTGCTCTCCGTGCTGCCAGGCGCCCGCAGGTCCCAGAATGTGTGATGTCCATTGCATTCCTCCTGCGTCATCCACATGACATAAAAGACCCCTTTTTTATTTTTTGTATGCTGCCTAGGGCCACTAGGAAGGGGAGGCGGGGGAAATTACTAAGGGGGTGCCTACTGAATTACTAAAGGGGGTACCTGCCTAATGAATTATTAAGGGGGAGTTCGGCCTAATGAAATATTAAGGGGGATCCGGCAATAGATTGCAAAGAAGGGAACTTAAGGGGATCTTCCTATGGATTACTATGTGGATGTATATTACATAAATCATGTTATATATTATTGGGCAGGGTTGCTCAGACTGTACATTATTTTAGGGATTTCAGTACTGTAGAAAAAATTATTAGGTGCTGTATGTAAAGAGGGGACTAAAGTGTATAATTCTGAAGGAAAATATATAATATAATTACAAAGCCACTTTATGTAATTTAGGAAGGGTGGCGCTCTTATTAAATGGGGGAAATATACTGAAATAAGTGGGAATGTGCAATATATATATAGTGAAATAAAAATATTTGTTCTGAAAATATACTATAAACATTGCAGAGTATAGTCAATTGTGGTATGAATGGTATATATGATATACCTGTATGTGAGGTATCATTAGTGATATTGTTCTTTTCATGGTGGCATTTGTTTATTAACAATTTGGTGGTATAAGATTATTGAAAATAAGTTTATATTTTGTGAAATTAATTGATAATACTGATCTTTGTATAGAGTCTTGTGTTCATTATGAGTATGTTAGCATTTACCTTTATGTTGTGGTAATGCAGTAGGTCACCCCCTTGAACTTCTGCCACATTTCAGGCTTTAAACATAAAACATGAATTGTTAAAATTTTTTGGGAACAAACAATGGATATTTTAAACTTTTGTAAAAAAAAACAAAATAAACTGAAAGAAAAGTCGGTGTAAAATAGTATTTACCCCTTAATTTGAGACTTTGTAGCAACCAACTTTGGCTGCATTTCAGCTGCCGAGATTCACTTGGGTATCAGGTCCTATCATTGTGCACACGGGACGAATTAAATTGTTTTGCCCATCTTTCCTTGGAGAACATCTGGAGCCTCAGTGGAGTCGGAGGAAGCCTTTTGACCATCAGTTTTTCAGACTCTTCCACAGATCTCGATTGGATTCGTCTGACTTTGACTTGGCCATTTCTTACATCTGGATTGTTATTTGTGACCCTTCCTGTAGATTTGCATGTCTTTTCATGGAGATCATTGTCTTTTGGAAAGATAAATTTCCGTCCCAGTTTCATGTCTTTTTTGCCGACTCCAACAGGTTTTCTTTCCTTCCGATGGTCTTGTATTTGGGGCTACAACCTCCTTCCCATCAATTTTAACCATCCTTCTCTCTTCCCCTGATGAGAAAATCCCAACCATGATGCTGGCCTACAGGTCCCCCATGTGTACATTTGTGTTTTGTTTTCTCAAGGGGTATGAGCTTTGTTGCTTTAGAAACGGCATGTGCCAGTTGGTTTTTTAGTTTCAAATCTGACCTAGCACCTTCTTTCCCTGTGTTTGTGGTCCTTCCCTGGTGGCTTATGGCCACCTCAAAACACGCTATTATCGATATTTATTTTGAGAAATGGCGTTCTCTTTTTGCCACCATCCAAAAGGCCATTTTTTGTTTCTTCTGGTAGATTTGCAGTTCTGAATACTCCTGTCCATCAATATTAACACTGCACAGGGCCATTGGGATGTATCAAAGTTTCTGAAAATCTTTTAGAATCCAAATCCGTCTTTAAACTTCTCCTACCATTATTACGGACGCTGACCGGTGTGTTCCTTGGTCTCCTGAGACTATAAGAGGCAGTGGATTTATACGGAGACTTGATTACACCCAGGTGGGATGTATTTTATCATCATCAGTCATTTAGGATCATTCAGAGATCCTTTCTAAACTTCTCGATTGAGTTTGCCTGCACTGAAAGTAAAGGGGGCCGAATAACATTGATACGTCCACTTTTCAGTTTATTTTTTTCCAGTTTAAAATATCCAATAAAGTTCATTCTACTTTCACAATTGTGTCCCACTTGTTTTGTCTGATGTCTTCACCAGAATTACATTTTTTATATCTGATGTTGAAGCCGAAAGGTGGCAAAGGTAAGAGAACTTATACGGGGCAGAATACTTGTCACAAAGCACTGTAACAATATAATCAGTTGGGGGTAACAATGGGCACTCAGAGGCACTCGGAAGGGCCCGCAGGACCCAACTGAGGGGTGTGGTTTCATGGCGTGAAACATGGCTCTGTACAGTCGAGCAGGGGTGATCCAAAGACGTCCATATACGGTAGGTAGGTGTTCTAACAATAACAATGAAACATATTAAGTTCATAATGCCAACAGTCCCGACCCTAATCAAAATTAAATATTATTTTCTCAGTGGTGAAAACAGAAAAAAAAAAGCCACTGCGGGCACATTACTTCCGGACGCGAGTTACCGAAATATGGAGTGGTCCGTCGTATCATGCACTCGCCGAGATTCCACATCAGATCGTGCACTGAATTTCTTGCTTGTGTCGCTGTCCACGCTGCAGTCCACCAAGTTTCACCATCTTCTTCCCGGTATGAATTGGGTGCGACACCAATTTTAACAGTAAATCCCGTCTCAGTCCAAATTTGTCGGATCGGCATGCCCCCGTTTCTGCCGATGAAAGGCCAGCACAGGACACAATCCAATTGCGTGTGTACAACAATCCCCTTCTAATAGCTGTCACAGCGACGCATAAGGTGCGGACCGCGGGCTTTCGAAATAAGCCCATGTTATAACTGCCACTGTTTCACAATTTAAACACATAAAAAATGTATTAAAAAGTGATCAAAAGGTCGTATGTCTCCATAATGTAGACATGAAAATCAATCTCACCTTGACCCCTGTACAGATCTACAGCAAGTTAAAAAAGTTATGGCGTGCCAGATATGAACTAAATGAAGACATTTTTAATACCAACGGTTTCATATTTTTTACAATGTAATTAAAACCTAAAAATAATACGTATAAATGTTACTGTATAATAAAAAAAATACTGCCCACATAGGAAATAAATTTTTTAACACAAAAAAAAGCAGCTAAATACTACATAAAAACTATAAAGTAAGGGATTTTTGAACTGGGAAGGTGAAAAATGGAGAAACCAGGGGCTCATTTACTAAGGGTCCGCGGAGCACATTTTTTGTCGGGTTTCCCAGCGGTTTCCGTTTGCGCCGCACTGTTACAGGGATTTTTGCGCACACCGACATCAGAATTGGACGCATCGCCATCACTTGCACCTACAAATCTTGGGGCGTGGCCGCGGGACAACCAAACGATTCGGACACCACACAAGATTTAACTTTAAATTGTTCACAAGACATGCACTTACAAGCACTGGGAAAGAAGAGGAAACTTCCTCGCGGACTCGGCTGGGACACACGGATGCAAGACTTTGGGAGCTAGCGACTTCATGAACGTGCTGGATTCATCCTGGGACATAGTACAGATGGCCAGGTTAGGAAAGAATGAGGTCATCCTAAACATGCCGGGTACTCGTTATTCGAGACGAACTTTTTCCCGATGCTTTTTCGAGTGCTCGTTTTCTGAGTAACGAGAACCCCATTGAAGTCAATGGGAGACTCGAGCATTTTTTTCAAGGGGACCAACTCTGCACAGGGAAAGCTTGGGCCAAACACACTGGGAACGTTCAGAAAAGATGGAAACCACAGGAAATGGACAGGAAAACAGCAGGGAGGCAGCAATGCATTGGATGCCTCTGAGGCTGCTATAATAATCGCACATTATGCCAAAATTATGGCACAACATGGGCCCAGAAGAGTGACCGAATGAGCTTAGATGCATCTAAAACATCCATAATTGCCCTGACACTATGGGGGGACGGAAGCACGAGGCAAGCTCCAGCGCAGCAGGGGTAGAGATGGCATTCACCATATTCCTACATGGACTCAGGGGCTTCAAACCATGGTGGCATAAGGAACCACAAGGAGATCTGAGCAGGAAGTCGCTCAATAATTATCGGTACAATGATAAGTTTTGCCAAGTATATTTGGATGACACGCGCATTGTGGATTACACAGCAGGGTGGCGACAAAGTTAACATGGAAGCCATAAAAAAACAATCCAAAATTCTGCCTGACACAGCTCGTTTGATAAGGGGACCATGTATGGAGGCAGTGAACTAGTAGTAGATTAAAGGTGCTGCAGTTAAAACTATGTTAGTTGGATCTTGGCATGGAGCTGGCGCTCCGCTGCCAGGCGAGCTTTCGCCAATCCAAGCCCCTGTCTCTAGGCTACTCCCCAAACAGCACTTCTAAGAACCTTTTGTATAAGATTAAGTGTAGTAGCGTTCTTATAAGTTTGGGATATGGCGGGTGAGGGGAATGTAAACATCTGCGCAAGAAGCGCTGAAATAATATCCGTAAATGAAAAAAGTTTTCCAGTATATTTTGTGGCTTACACAGCAGGGTGGCGACAAAGTTAACAAGTTTGATGTGGAATGCCCTGTAATAGCTCTTGGGCGGTGTGCCTTTTATCACCTAGGCTCAGCAGTTTGAGCACCGCCTGCTGTCGCTTAGCGACGGCACTGCTGCTGTGCCTAGAGCTACCGACTGATGGCGCCATGCCCACGGATGGTAGTTCGAAGGAGGAGGTGGAGGCGGGGTGGGAGGAGAAGGAGGCATAGTAGGCCTGAAACACCTGGACCGAGGTAGGCCCCGCAATCCTCGGCGTCGGCAGTATATGACCAGCCGCAGGGTCAGACTCGGTCCCAGCCTCCACCAAGTTAACCCAATGTGCCGTCAGCGATATATAGTGGCCCTGCCCGGCAGCACTCGTCCACGTGTCCGTGGTCAGGTGGACCTTGTCAGAAACGGCGTTGGTCAGGGCACGGATTATGTTGTCTGACACGTGCTGGTGCAGGGCTGGGACGGCACATCGGGAAAAGTAGTGGCGGCTGGGGACCGAATACCGAGGGGCGGCCGCCGCCATGAGGCTGCGAAAGGCCTCGGTCTCTACTAGCCTATAGGGCAGAATCTCCAGGCTTAGCAATCTGGAGATGTGCACATTAAGGGCTTGGGCGTGCGGGTGGGTTGCACTATATTTGCGTTTCCGCTCCAGCGTCTGGGGTATGGAGAGCTGAACGCTGGTGGATGCTGTGGAGGATCGTGGAGGCGACGATGGGGTTTTTGTGGCAGGGTCCTGGGCAGGGGGCTGACTATCAGCTGACACAGGGGAAGGAGCAGTGGTGTGCACGGCCGGAGGTGAACGCGCTTGTTGCCACTGAGTGGGGTGTTTAGCATTCATATGCCTGCGCATACTGGTGGTAGTTAAGCTATTAGTGGTGGAACCCCTGCTGATCCTGGTTTGGCAAATGTGGCACACCACAGTCCGTCGGTCATCCGGTGTTTCCTTAAAGAACCTCCAGACTTCTGAAAATCTAGCCCTCGCCGCGGGAGCCCTCGCCACGGGAGCTTCACTACGTGACACATTTGGCGCTGATGCACCAGCTCTGGCCCTGCCTCTCCGTCTTTTTTTCCTTCTTTTTCTTATTTATTTAAAGGAAATCTACCATTATGAACCAAACATAACTTGAGAATGCTGAAGCTACACTGATGCAGAAACATATCTTATTTGATCACTTATCTGAATGGTTTTGCTGAAAAAACAATGATAAAATTATGATAATGAGGCTCTGTCACTCCCGTGGCTGCTCTGACGCTTCTTCTCACCCTAATTATGCACAGCTACAGCCTTGTCCTGCCCAGCATAAGCCAAGAATATGTCATCACTTCGTTGTCCCTGACAGGGAGAAGTAATCAATCGCTGCACCATCCTCCAGCCGCTGTGTGAGTCATCCACCTCAGGTTGATTAGTTCTGTCTGGACAGTTCAGGAAGCTCTGTGTAGTGAGTTTTTTAACGGCAGCCAGCATCCAACCCAGCTATCCCAAGGTCCTGAATTTTATGATTGTTGTTTAGCAAAACCACTTGGATCAGGGATATGTTTGTGCATCAGTGTAGCTACAGCATTCTCAAGGTATGTTTGGTTCACAGTGCATAAAAACAAATTGTAGACTTACTTTAATTATGTTAAAAAACATTATTGTGTTTGACTCATGTTGTTTAAATCATAAATGTGTAACCTCATATTCTATTCCAGTTACTCACCTGAGAAATTACATTTAATGAAAATGATACATATTAGAATTAAACCTATCTTTTAGATTTTTAATTCATTTAGATTTTTCTCTGATGACAACATTTCCATCCAGCCAAATTTAAGAGAAGAAAATCCTTCCCCGTTTCCTGCTGGAAGTTGACACCTTCTGTTTAGTGAGAGCGGCAATTTCTC
This sequence comes from Engystomops pustulosus, assembly GCA_019512145.1. Classification (NCBI taxonomy): domain Eukaryota; kingdom Metazoa; phylum Chordata; class Amphibia; order Anura; family Leptodactylidae; genus Engystomops; species Engystomops pustulosus. The sequence continues at coordinate 253,198,882 of CM033642.1, read as the reverse complement.
TTCCATTATTTTTTTCAAATGAAAAACTGATGGACACACGAGAGTCACACATGTTTATTCCGGTGGCAGAGATTGACTTTATTATTGGACCTATAGTGCTTTGCTTCTTTTTCTATCAAAAATGATTTAGGACGACTCAATGAACTTTACCAATCTGGAAGTTTCTCTTAAAAAATGTGACAGTTCACTATTGACAGATAGACTGATGGCCAAGGAAATCTGTGCTCTACCCAATCGTCTTATCCCCATGTGACGCACAACTTTATTGAATTGCAACTGTGTCTATTGCTCGATTAAAGGGATGATATGGAAGTTATATTGGAGAGTGAGAACCCCTCTACAAAATGCATGGCTCCCTTTCTTTCTGGTTTGTTAAACCTGCATGTACGTGATGTAGGCTGATGAGTTATACCTTTGTCTCTCACCCAACCTCTCTTTGGCCAATCCCATTGCACATTAAAGGGGCTTTCCAGGATTATAATATTGACGTATCCATAGGTTGTGCGGGTTTCTTCAGCACCCACGTTACTCAGTGGCTTGAAATTGCTTCTATTTCCCAGAACTGTGACTTCATCTTCAATGGTCACCTGACTCAGGTTCAGATCCGTCCCATTTAAAGGGAACCTGCCATTTAAATAAAACCCCAAAATAAATATGTAAAATTAAAATTATGTTTAAAAAGCATTGCCCTTATCCCTAAATGGTTCCTTTCCATGGCTGCAAAATCAGTTTGTAAACTTATATGTAAACCTGAGGTGAGTCCAATGATATCAATGGAGTCCTGCATAATAAATTTTACTTGCATTGTCCTCAGTTCTTGTTCCTGATTGACAAGTCTCACTGCTTGGACATGCTGCTGTATGGAACTAGTACTTAGGGACCGTCTGCCAATATTCAACTACAGATATATACAGCTCTGTTTACTTATTATTATGGGAAGAAAATGCTGTGTCAAATTTGCTTACTGGTGTTACAGAACCAGAGCCACAAACAGTACTTGGAAATGGGAGATGTAATTGAATTAACTATGGATCCAGGCATCGTTACTGTTGTAATCTTCTTATATTTGTTATCCATGGCCCCTTTCCTTCTAAAATCAACTTTCAATATTATGCTAATTATGGCTTCTAGGGGTGTTACCAGAGGCCTTCAGAGCTTCACAGGCTGTTAGACTGTCTTACTCTCTCCCTCTGCTCCCACAGCATTCACCCCTCCCTCTACCTGATATAATCTCACTCAAGTTTCAGTAGTAGGGGGGAGGAAGTGCCCCTGTACAGTGTAACAGCCTGAGAAGCCAGAGCACTGTGGGGACCTTGAACCTTGTTATCATAATTTTAAAAGTTGATTGTAGCAGAAAAGAGGCCATGGATAACAAATATAAGATGATTACCACAGTCACAATGCCTGGATCTATGAGTAAGTGTCCTTGGTTTATTATGATGGATTTTGACCGTAGAATTCCTGATTCTGATTCCTAGCCTGTGTGTTTTAGAGTCTGTATGTTTTGCAGTGATTTGGAAGATTAGGTTCCCTTGTTACAATGACTTGGTTGTAGCTGCCATAGAGGCCAAGAGCTTCCCCTCATCTCAGACAAAGAGGGATTTCCATAAATGTAGAGATCTTTTTTTACAGTTAATTGGGCAAGTTGTAATATAAAGTGGAAATGCTTGGGGATATTTTATACCCCAGCTGAGGGTGCTATTAGTTTAGTGGTGTAATATTTGGTGACAGAGCCATTTTAAGTTACACCCACGTAAGCCTTACTAATTGACATTACAGGGGTCAGACAGCTCCATCCATTATGCAGCTGTGTTACTTTTGGCATTGCTCCCATTCATTTCACCACCATTGATCACAGCCAATCATATATAACTTATTAATGACCAGTACTGTGAATAGATCATTAATAGTTTTGTCGGAAAGTCAATTCTGATAACTTGGGAACTGCAATTAAGACATGATTTAATACAATATAGCAGGTTGAATATAGGTGCGCCACATTTTATCATTTACCTACTAACTACGAGGTATAACATAGATTTAGCAAATAGTATGTAGGAACAAATGACTCAAACTAAGCGTAGAAGTGATATATACATTATAGCACAACATTAAAGGGTTATTCCTTACTCAAGTATTCAAGACTTATTCGTATTATTTTGTGCCCCCAGCTCCCTCTCATATGGCATTAAAGCCCCCAAGCAGCTTCCCCTTATATTGTGTCCCCCAGTAGCTCACTCACTTATTATACCCCCTCTCGCTCTTCCCTATCTCCCCATCTTATTGTGCCCATCCCTATTAGCTCCCCCTGTTATTGCCTCTGAGCAACACTCCCTCTTATAGTACCCACCACCAACTCCCCCTCTTATTTTCCCACTCCTAGCAGCCCATCCCTCTTATTTTATAACCCAGAAACCCCCAGAAACTTTTGTGTCCCCCACAGCCATTCCCGCTCTTATTGTTCCCCCACATTCCCCCTGCAGCAGCTCCTCCTCTCCCCTATTCTTCTGCTGTATGTAGCGGCAGGCAGCGATGACATCAACAACTGGTGCCTGCCAGCTTTGCTATATACAGAAAACCCAGAGGAACAATGATAGCGCAGGGATCTATCACTGCCAATAGAGCTAATGTCCCTGAATATACCTCCCGCTGGGCGTAACAGCGCCCAAAAAACCGTGACTGGATCCGGGACGAATGGGAGGTATGGTTAATTAAGGGAAGGTTCTCAGCGAAACCCCATTTTTGAAGTATGGTCTCAGAGGTGGGAATGCGTTTGCTACATATGTGATTGCACACACAGTAGCCATGAGGTGCCAGTATTTTTTTGCCTGGGGAGGACTCTTGGTGATAGAACCTATAGGACTATTGTCCTAAATAGAATCTGTGCACACTACTTATTGAATTGATAATGGTTTTCTTATCAATTGCCCTGCCTGACATACACTGTCATGGGTGGTGGACAACCCACATGTAGCATACCTCAGACAGTCCAGAGGGGTGGATGTAGAACTGTAGGATGAGGCCATGGAATGATGACAAGGATACTAGTGGATTTCCTCATCGTTGTCCAGCTCTGTCATTATTTCATGGTGCCTAGCTGGGTCCCTCTCCTATAATTCCCTGGGTGCCAAGGTCGCCAGTGTTGAGGGGGCAGCACTGATGTTGGTGGAGTAGTTATTCTCTTGGGACATTCTCTATAATAGTGTCCCTGGTCTGATCTTGTTTGAACTAGACCTGTCCTCTACTGTGCCAGATTAATCCCGGTGTCTGACGCTGGATGATTAATCTGGTGAAGCAAAAGACTGGGGAGTCCTACTTTGCATCTCCTATTAAATGGTCTAGTTTGCTGCACAATATTGCATTTCCTGGCACATGGGTTATTTTCTTGAATTGTCACACCCCATTGTCTTGAATTGTCACACCCCAAAATCTTGAAAATAATCTAAATCCTTAAGTAAATGGGCAGGCCAGTTTCTTCTACCGGACGGGGCAGGTGATGGCTGCAGGCGCCATACAGTGTAGGAAATGTGGGGGCACCTGCAGCCAGACCCTCCTCTAGCACATAAAGAAACAGTACTCACCTAACTCATTCCCAGCTGTCCCATCAGCTCCTCTCCTCCTTCTTCAGCAGTAGGTGACTATGAAGCGATATGGTTCCCACATCTATGGAATAAATACGTGTAAGACCCATTTCCGTCAGGTATGTATTCTGTGGGTCTGTCTAACATATCAGTGGTGGGAATAACTATTTATGGAACATCTGCAAAAGCATCTCATAAAGTATCCTCGGAGTTCTGTCATTTTTTATTTAGGATATAAGCCTCTTATTATACTTTATCAGCGAAAACCTTACTGATTATTTGTGTTGCAGATTTACCTCTGCATTTTTTCAGCTATAACCCTTGTGTTTATTTTCATGCGAATGAAGGTAAAAAGAGACTGGCAGAGAAGAAACAGAAGAACAGATGGAGAAACAATATGGGATGTTATATTATGGGAACAAAAACAGCCAGAACCAATGAGTTAAGACACAAGAAGTGAGTGTCTTCCCAGAATGTAGGTTGCAGGCTCAGGTCCAAGTGACAGATGCCATTAAGAGTTACTTAGGACAATGAAGCACAAAACATATGTCTCCTGAAAGAAAGAAAAAAGTCAAAAATTTAAGAAAAATTAAACAAACTGTTGGAGCCACCTCGCTGTGCAAATGCTGTGCTAAGTAAATCAGAAGCGGTTTTACATTAAAGGAAACCTACCAAATAAGGTAGATGTGAAGGCAGGTTCCTTTACTCTGCCCGAGCCCTATCCTTTTGTTGTTTAAACTTTTATTTGAGCAGAACTTTGTAAAAAATGTTATATTTGATATATGTAAATTTTCTCTAGATGCTAAAGGCCCTAAAAGGATAGGGCTTGGGCAGAGTAAAGGAACCTGCCATCGGATCTGCCTTATTAGGTAGACCTGTGATGATAGGTTTCCTTTGAAGCAAAATTTTTCCATCGGATAGACAGCTCTGAAGTTTTACTCCGGGTCCAGCTTTGTGTAAAATTGCACCATAGCCTGCACCTGAATGGGTGCCAGCTATAGTTTTTGCACAGAGCAGAAACTCCCCACTGTGGCCCACTCAGCTGCTGGGCTCACCCCCTTCGCACCCCTTCATGCTTAGTTGGCATGGAGGTGGCATAAGGAGGGAAATAGGTGCAATTTTTGGTCATGCACTGGGAATTGCAAATATTTCAGGACTTTGTACGCTAATTTTCAGGCATTAATGTCCTGATAAATCTGCCACAATGTTTCTAAAAGCCAGCAGATAAAGACAGGAGGTTACAGCGTAACCCTTTAAATACCCAGACAATATTGCTGTCATTTGTAAGATCTACAATCCAGTATTACTAAGCTTGTTATCAGTTTCTCATCTGTGAGTTGTTATTGAGGGTAAGAGAGGGGAAGCTAATTTATACACACTGCTAAAAAATCAGAAAGGAAGAAAGGCAGGGGAAAAAAAGGACAGAGGAACATTTCTTTTAATAAATTATATAACATAATTACCTATTATCGACATAGAGAAACTATTTAGTTATGTACATTGACTTAGAAATTTAGTTATTCTTAAAGGAAGCCTACTGCGTCCCCAATCATTATAATCTACTAGCAGCTAGTTGTAAAGAAATGCACCATCATTTCAAACACAACTCTATTACTTCTATCTACAGGCGGTTCTGTAGGTTTGTTCTTAGGTTGAATTTGTATGTAAGTCGGAACTGTATACTTTATCATTGTAACCCCCAGGGAAATTTTTTTTGGTCTCTATGACAACTGGATTTTAAAAATGTTGGGTTGTCATAAGAACCAGGATTAACACTAAAGCTTCATTGCAGACACCTGTGATAACTGTTATAGCTGTTTATTGTAGCCTACGGCTAAAGTACAGTAAATTACCAACATCCAGAGGTCTGTTTATAACTAGGGTTCGTCAGTAAGTCGGGTGTTCTTAAGTAGGTGATCGCCTGTATTATGCTCTTTCTATGAAATTCCCCTTTTAATCCATATGCTAATTAGGTGGTTGGTGTACAAGATATTGTTCTTGGCACCCGGAGGACTGCAGAGGATTTGTCTTGTGAGAAGCATGGGGTGACACTGGAAAAAGTTGGAAGTGATTTAGGCAGGAATAGCAGTGCTCCAGGGTCTGAGGACACGCCCTGGTTGCACCAACTGCGTCATTAACAGGCAGATGGCAAATGGCAATGTCTTGGAAATTACATATTAAACCGGAATAATACAATTATGTCGGAAAATCACAATACGTTTCCAAGAGATTATAACCCTGTGAGGATTTTATAATCTGAATGTCGAAATTCTTATCTTTAAGTTATTTCTTTTACTGACTTTTTCTAAAATAAATTTTTTTTAAAAAAAAGACTCTTTTTTACATAGCGCCATGATGTTTTTTTTTTGTTTTTTTCTGCTTTTAACATGAATTGAATTAAGGTGCGTTTTTTATCTATTAAATCTTTCATGGACTTGGCCGAATGCCGGATATGTTTCCTATTCCACCCATTAAAATGTATTACCTGATCTCTGAGCATGTAAGAAAGTATTCTACCAATATACAATGCTGGATCAGAGACACCTCAACTCTAAAAACATAAAAATACACCGTGAAATCGATGCAGGAGAATAAACAATGACAACATTTCTGCATAAAAATGTAAAATAATAACAATAATAAAACATCCCCGTTCCTTTGGCACAATCTCTCTATGCACATGCTCAGCAAAATGTTAGCTTTGAAGGTTCCTGTTTGCATAGAAATGCAAATGTTGTTGTTTGCCATGATCAAACACCCTAAAGTTAGCATAAACTGGTCATATTCCTATGTGGAACTAGACAGCAATGCATAAAGCACCATGAAAGATTCCTTTGTGCTACAAGCCAATAGAGAGTGTACTAATGGAGAGAAACAGCTGTGTGTAACATTTCTCATTTGTTCTGTGCTGTAATTAATATTCAGACAGCATGATTTATTGTAAGGACACAAAAATACAAAGCCAGACATAGGCGCACATATCTGCCGTGTTATGTACTGCATATAAACAGATGAGGTCAGTATTGCAGTGCTGCACAGTGTGCATGGATCCAAAAGCTGCTGGATCAACACACATAGATGTTTATATATTCCAGACAAAAGCACAGGCCTAGAATAATTCTGCAGAAATATATATATATGCATTGAAAGTAATAAGAAGAATAAGAATATGGTAAATAAAATATAATATAACAATAGTGATCACAATAAACACAGAAATATTAGAAATCAGAGCTGAGTGAACAGAAGCAACAGTCTGGCCATTCCAGTTCTTAGGTGCAGCTTCAGAATGGCTTACGAGAGATGGATTGAAGGATGCAAAACTGTCAACCATGCAATGGCCTCCACTCCTCAACGAGTCCAACAGCGGCATAGCTAATGGGTGGAAGCACATCCCCAGATGCTCATCACCAAGGTCGGATTATCATTGGTGCTCTTGGCACACCAGCGCTGGGCCCAAATCCAGGGGAGCCTGGCCTGGAGTTCTGACAGGTCTCCAATGATGTTTTTTTCCTAGGTCCAGTCTATAATCATTTGCATGTGCAACACCCTCGCCGATGCAAGGCAGAGGAGTGTTTGCGAATACGTCCCACCATGTAGCTTGCAGTCTGTGTAGGGTCTAGTCAGCCCCACAGCATGTCACTACATCACACTACATAGTCCTTATAGGACACAGGGGAACATTGCAGTGGTAGATCCTGCCTGGCAAGGCAGGAGTTAAGTGTTTTATGTGATGTCATATGTGTCAGCCAATCACATGTCTTACACTTTGTTTCTGTGAGCTGAGAGGTAATTGGAGGAGCAGCCACCACCTGACCAGTGGGAGTAATAAAACCCCTGGCCAGGAATGTTCTAGAGAAGACTCTTAGAGGAGTTCCAGTCAGACCAGAGAGTCTGAACAAGTTAGACAGAGAGAGAGATGAAAGGGGTATCATCCTACCCTCAAGGGCGATACCTGAAGCAATCCAGGACAAGCTGAAGCATCCTTCCAGGACACAGCTACCTCCCAGCCTGCCATTAGCATCCAGGCTGGTGATCTACATCCTGTGGCTCCCTCCAAATACCTCTCCAGTACTCCACCATCTTGTTAAAGGCACGATGCTGATGTTCCTGTCGGTTCCAATAAAGAACTGTAAGTGTTTCTGTTCAACCTCTGCCTCCGTCTGGTCCCTGCTACTCCGGCTGTCACCATCACGGCACCCTGTCCACCACACAGAGACCCATACTCTAGACACCAAAGGGTTGCCCCAGGGAGATCCGCTATAGCAGCCTCTCCCTCATCATTTCTTGCCAACACCACCCTGCTGGAGACCTGCCAGGCTGTAGGACAGCCCTCCGGTTCCCCATACCAAGCACCGTGACACAAGCGTGCTTAGGCCGCAACCGCCAGCCACTCTGGTGGCCACTGCGGGCCCCGGCTGTCTCCAGGCCTCAAGAAAAGGCTAGGCCCCGGTGGGGGATGTTGCACATGCGTGTTTATAAGATGCATGCAGTATATAATATATACCACTGATGTGCAGCCTCCTTAAGACCCAGGAATGTGTTGAGATCATTGCGTTCCTGCGTAATCCACATGGCATTGAGGACTCATTTTTTACATTTTTTGTATGCTGCCTGGGACCACTAGGAATCGGAGGAAGGGGATAATTACTTAGGTGTGTGTGTGTGTGTGTGTGGGGCTACTGAATTACTAAGGGTGGGGGTACCTGTTTACTGAATTATTGAGGGGGGACCCTGTCTAATTAATTTTTAAAAGGGCAGTTCGCCTTATGAATTATTAAGGGGGGAACCGGCCTAATGGATTGCAAAGGAGGGAATTTGCCTAATGGATTACTAAGGGGGAATGTATATTGAATGAAAAGTCTTATATATTATTGGGAGGGGTAGCACAGACATACATAATATACATTAATTAAGGGATGTCAGTCTTGTATAAAATTATTGCTGTAAGACTAAAGTGTATAATTCTGAAGGAAAATATATTATACAGTAACTGTAGAGTCACTTAATGTAATTTAGGGAGGCTGCATGCATTAATGGGGGTATATGACTGAAATAATGGGGAAATGTGCTATAATTTAGTAGGTAAAATATATATTTATTCTGAAAATATACTATAAACCTGGAACAGAATGGTCAGTTGTGTGTATGAGAGGTATGTATGATACATGTGAGGTATCATTAGTGATTGTTTTTTTTATGGTGGCGTTTGTTTAATAAAAATATGGCGGTAAAGATCATTGATAAAGTTTATATTTGTGAATTATTGGTAATACTGGTCTTCGTATAGAGTCTTGCGTTTATTATCAGTATATTGGCATTTACTTTATGTTGTGGTAATACAGTGGGTCACAGTTTAGAGGTATGATTTGGAAATTGCAGCTCTATTGTTTGGAATATTGGTCTTATGGTAGTTTTATTAAGTAACAGTATAATGGCATTATTATTTGGCTGGTCATATGCCAAAATTGGAATTAATAAATAGATACTTTCTCTGCTTCCACAACCTTCAATGTTGCGTAAACGGCAAGACAATCAGAGAGACAGTACCTTTACAACTCCAGTTCGAAGCACACGAATAAAGGTAATCTCGACCATACTTCCCTGGGACGGCGTTCATCTTGCTGGGATCACTCATTGGCCTTGCGGCTGGTTCCGGTGTGAGTACAAGATCTTCTCACTCGAGCCCAAGAAGAAGCCATCCAGATGAAACTCAGAGTCGGGCAAGAAATCAGAGCGTGGATACTTTTTTAATGCATAAGTCCTTTTTAATATACAAGTTTTGTGAGTATTTCAAATAAAAAACTCTTTAATGGTTAAAATCCTTTTGCACTACTGTGAGCTGCTTTATTTTTGGGAGTAAAGCTGGTGTGGCCCGGAGGTAAACATAACTAGAAGCTGAGAGGTACGGTTCCCGAGTCGGAAGATCTTGTACTCACACTGGATCCAGCCGCGAGGTCAATGAGTGATCTCAGCAAGATGAACGCCGTCCCAGGGAAGTAAGGTCAGAACAAGAGATTACCTCTACTCGTGTGCTTTGAACTGGAGTTGTTAAGGTACGGTCTCTCTAATTGTCTTCCCCTTTATGGAACATTGAAGGATGTGGAAGCGGAGCAAGTACCTATTTATTATTTGGACTTTGTGGTATTTTTGGACTTTTTTCCATTCTTTTCTTTTCTCTTTTCTTTTCTTTTTATTCTGTTCTTATAAAAATTGCAAATAGTTTAGTAATGGTATAATATAATATCTAGTGTTTGGGCTGATATTTGTACAGTGCCTTGTGAAAGTAATCGGCCCCTTGAATTTTTTGCCACATTTCAGGCTTCAAACATAAAGATATAAAATTGTAATTTTTTGGTGAAGAATCAACAACAAGCGGGACACGATTGTAAAGTGGAACTAAATTTATTGGATATTTTGAATTTTTGTAAAAAAATTATAAACTGAAAAGTGTGGCGTGCAATATTATTTGGCCCCATTAAGTTAATATTTTAAGAGATCTGCGAGTCGCTTGGGGTATCAGGTGTATATTAGTTTTGCACATCGAGAGACTAAAATTGTTGCCCATTCTTCCTTGGAGAACAGCTGGAGCTCAGTGAGGTTGGATGAAGAGTTTGTGAACAGCAGTTTCCAGCTCTTTCCACAGATTCTCAATTGGATTCAGGTCTGTACTTTAACTTGGTCATTGTAACACCTGGATATGTTTATTTTTGAACCTTCCTGTAGATTTTGCTTTATGTTTGGGATCATTGACTTGTTGGAAGATAAATCTCTGTCCCAGTTTCCGGTCTTTGCCGACTTCAACAGGTTTTCTTTCAGAATGGTCCAGTATTTGGCTCCATCCATCTACCCATCAAATTTAACCATATTCCCTGTCCCTGCTCATGAAAAACAGGCCCATACCATGATACAGCCCCAACTATGTGTGACAGTGGGGATGGAGTGTTCAGGGTGATGAGCTGTGTTTCTTTTAGGCCAACCACATTGCTTGGCATTGTGGCCAAAAAGTTGGATTTTAGTTTCTTCTGACCAGAGCACCTTCTTCACCATGTTTGCTGTCTACTAGATGGCAAACTTCAAATAAGAGTTTTTATGGATATCTTGCCACTCTTCCATAAAGGCCAGATCTGTGCAGTTTACGACTTATTGTTGTCCTATGGACAGACCCTCCCACCTCAGCTGTAGATCTCTGCAGTTCATCCAAAGCGATCATGGGCCTCTGGGCTGCATCTCTGATCAGTCTTCTCCTTGTTTGAGATGAAAGTTTTGAGGGACGGACGGGTCTTGGTAGATTTGCAGTCTGATGCTTCTTCCATTACAATATGACGCTTCCACAGGGTTCCTTGGGGTGTTTAAAGTTCCTGAGATCTTTTGGAATCCAAATCCGCTTTAAACTTCTTCACAACAGTATCACAGACCGGCCTGGTCTTCATGATGCAGAACCCTGATCAAACCCTGACCAGTGATCAAGAGGTTGTAATTTTGGTTTTAATTTTTTACAAATCTATTATAACCTAAAAATAACAGTATATAAATTTGTCATCCCCACAATTGTACTGACCCTGCTGAGGAGTCATTTGTAGCACAAAGAGAAGCCATAAATGCAAAGTCCGAAAGAATATGGCACAAATGAGATTTTTTTACAATTTCACTGCACATGCAATTTTTTTCCAGCTTGCCAATACATGACATGAATAAAAAATGCTGCCGCTAGAAAGTTTTTTTACACAGAAAACAAGACCAAATACAACTCTACATAAAAATAAAAAAGTTAGGGATTTTTGGAGGTGGGGAGGGAAATATAGAGACACAAAGGGGCTTATTTACTAAGGGATGTGGATCGCACTTTCGTCAGTTTGTTCCATTTTTTGGGAATTTGCAGAGCTTTTAAAGGTATTTAACAGAGGTTTGCGCTGGGATTGAGTCGCATGTAACCGGATTGTGGGGCAGCTGCGCTGGCTTCCATGCGACAGAAATCGGGGGGGGGGGGGCGCCGGCGATCCCACCGATTCGGACTGAGCGCAGGATTTAACTTTCAAATTGTGTCGCAAGACAATGCACTTACATGACCAAGAAGAAGAAGGTGAACTCTGTCGGACCTGAGCGGGGAAGTGACACATGTAGGATATCGGGCGCATTATCTTAGTGAATCGCGGCACAGTGCATTACGGACAATGCACTTTCTGTGAACTCCTCGGACCGGTAAGTAAATGTGCCCCAAAATGTATTGGCGGCAAGGGATTAAAAATACATATTCTTCACCTTGAAAGATTGTTTAGATGTGGTTACATTCTGTGTAATAATTCTATAATAATCTAAAGGTTTTTGTTTTACTGCCTCCTGCAGGGATTTATGTACAATTATCAGAATGAAAGAGTGAAAAAAATCTCGAAGGTCTGAATCCACTCATAGACAATTTTAAATGAAGCTGGAATTCGAGAAACGTAGGGACTGAGCCATAATAGTGCATTAAATGCTTAACCGTTACATACCCTGCAAAACTAATGAAATACTAAGGGAGGGAAAAAAACATTGTACGTGTATTTAAAAAAAGAGACCACAAGATGGCAGCAATTAAAGCACATTGCATCCGAGCACAAAGCAGAAGATCTGAGAAGAAGCTTATTGTGATGTATAATGCAGATATATGAGGGAGACAGATATATATTCTCTCTATACATATTGATGCAGATATTATTTTAGGCTTTATTACGCCATATTGACAACAGATGAATCTATCATTTTTATTGTTATATCATCCCCTTCCCACCCCTTGCATGGTCCTGACAAGTAACAGATCATGTGCTCAAATAGCAAATTCATAGAGCTGTAAGCAAATAATTAAGCATTTAAATATACAATAATGTATATACTTCAGTATAAGCCAACCTGAGTATAAGCCAAATAACCTAATTTTACCACAAAAATCTGGGTAAACATAAAGACTTAAATATAACCATAGGGTGGGAAATGCAGCAGCTACTCTTTAATAAAATGTCCAGAAGCCTCCCCCAGTAATATAATGCCCAGCAGCCTCCCTTCATCAATGAAATGTCCAGCAGCAGCCTCCCCTCACTAATAAAATGTCCAGAAGCCTCTCCTCATCAATTAAATGTCCGGCAGCCTCCCCTCACTAATAAAATGTTCAGGAGCAGCCTCCCCTCATCAATGAAATGTTCAGCAGCTTCCATTCATTAATGACATTTCCACAATCCACCACTTAATTATGACATGTCCAAAAGTCTACTAAAATGTTTAGTAGCCTCCCCCAGCAATGAATTATCCAGCAGCAGCCTCCCCTCATCAGTAAAATATTTAGCTGCAGCCTCAGCTAATAAATGAAATGTCCAGCACCTTCTACTCATTAATGACATTTCCAGCATCCTCCACTTATTAGTGACATATCCAAAAGCCTTCCCTTACTAATAAAATGTCCAGCAACCTCCTCCAGTTATGAATTATCCAGCAGCAGCCTCCCCTCATTAATGAAACACACAGCAGCAGCGCCATCATTAATAAAATGTCTTGCACCAGCCCCTCTTTAATGAAATTTCCAGGAAAAAAATGATAAACTCTGCACTCACCTCCTGCACTCCTGCTTCCTCCCTGCAGTGCAGGCAGAGCCACGTCCATGCACCCTGCCCATGCACACTCAGGGTCTATGACTATAAGTCTCTGATATCTGGCTCTTACTAGCTATACAGTAAATGTAATTCTATATAAATGTATGTCATCACATTGTACCTACCAGCTTCAGAGCCACACACAGACACAGAAGAGGATAGTGGGGAGGGGAAAGGTGAATATAGTATTATTATTATTTTCAATAGCAAAAAGGAAAGAAGGTGAGTAAAAGTGGCATTATGGAAAGATTGCTGCAGGAGAGTGGCATTACAAGAGGAGGATGCTACAGAAAAGCAGGCATTGTAAGTGGGAAGTGTCAAAGGAAGGTGGAATTCTACTATATAAGGGCCACTAAGTGGGGCATTATATGGTGTGGAGGAGCATTAGGAGGAAGGGGTATTATATTTTTTGGGCACCTGAGGGAGTCGATAAGGCATGGGATTAGGGTGGGGTTTGTAAAAACCTAAACTGCCCCCCCTACACTAGTCCTTGAAAATATTTTTTTGCATGCACCTTATCCATGGTCAATAGAGGCAGTCCCCTACTTAAGGGCATCCCACTTACAGACGACCCCTAGATTCAGGTGGACCTCTCTGCCTACTGTGGACTCCGGTTAAGCTCTCTGGGTGCTTTTCTTTAGTCCCAGACTGCAATGATCAGTTGTAAGGTGTAAGCTGTAAGGTTACAGCAAGTACAAACCCAAGGAACCTATCTTGTACGTATCCCGGGGACTGCCTCTAAAAGGTTTGGGGACCACTGGTCTACAGACGGTATCTATCTATTGATCTTTCTATCTATCTTTCACTATGTCATCTCTATCTATCTATCTCATATCTATCTATCTCATATCTATCTATCATCTATCTATTTCATATCTCTTTCGCTATCTGATCCTTAGAAGGCACATTACTTAGAGGCACCGGGAAGTTGTACATTTGCTACCCCTACAAATGGCGGTGCCGGTCATTTGGCAGAGCACCCATGAGATACACTGGGATTTAGCTCCAGGGTCCTAAATTTTCTTGGGTACATATTTCATAAATGTGTTAAAAGTGCAACTTTTCCAGCACTCTCTATGTTGGTGGAGAAGATATCCATGCATGTACAATGGCCTCATCTAGATGACTGTAGTCTGTCTATCTGTCATATTGAAGACAAGAAACATTGCCCAGGTGACGGTGAGGGATCGAGGTGAAGTGATGCGTCCATTTCTGTCCATTTACACAACTTGTGGGTAATGTGGCATAGCCAGAGTCAGTAGTAACGTTAAGCCTCATTCCCTGCACCTGGCACTGATCGAGATACATGAGTAACCCATGAGATTGCTGATATTTGGAGCTATACTGTATGTTCCTTTGTAATTGTTTAAATCGCATTATGTATGTAATTCAGGATTCATTAAAACTACTGTAAATGTAAGTTTGACGAGGAAAAATATGATTGCTGTGTTCTTCAATTAAAATATGCAAATACATTTTCCAGGATTGGATAAGAAATAACATTGCCTCTTGGATATCTTGTAAGGCAGCTCCTTGAACATCAAGCAGGATAAAATAGTATAAATATTGGGAATCTATTCCTCATACTGTTTCGGTTATTATCCCTTCATTAGGCTAATGACAAAGTCCCCATGAATTATGGTCAGAACAAGGACATCCCTTTTGCCCTTATACTTGACCAACAGCATGTTCTGATTTCTTAGTGCCATGATGTCCCTCTTTCCAAGTGTCTTCCTAACAAGGGGTCCTCTCTGTTTTTTTCATATGTTGTTGCATATTATAGGACCCCTGGAACTGAGGGATAGGAAAAGTGCAACGCTGGTATAAAAGTTATCTGCAAACAGGTGGCAGTGGGTGCACAAATCAGTCAATGGGAGCTCTCTTGAAAATGGCATGATGCCACCAGACATTGCCCATTCCATTTATAATTGGTGCTGTCCTAGAAAGCAAAATTATCACTGTATGTTGCTCTCATTAACCCCTCTGATGCCCATTTTGACAAATACTGCTGCTATTGGCTGGTCTAGATCAACCAGCTAATAGCAGCGAACATGGACCATGGGGGGCAGTGAAATATTTCTGAACTTTCCTTAAAGGAAATCTACCATTTGTTTTTGTCTGTTGTGTACCAAACATACCCTGAGAATGCTGTAGCTACACTGATGCAGAAACATATCTTGTTTTTGCTCAAAAAAACAATTATAAAATTCAGGACCTTGGGAAAGCTGGGTACAGACTAGCTTGCACACATAAAAGAGATGCCTAAACTGATCAGACGGGACTAATCAACCTGAGATGACTCATACACAGCAGCTGGGGGATGGTGCAGCAATTGATTACTTCTGCCTGTTAGGGACAACACAGTGCTTACGAATATTGCTGCTCTTGGCTGGTCTGGATCGACCAGCCTGAACCCTTTGAAATTCCCTTTTAATCTGCAATAGTTACTAATAAATTGTAGGCTGATTGTAATCTATGTCACAATTTGAGATGAGTAGTTCAAGATTCGCTAAGTTCATGAATAGTTCAAGATTCGCTAAGCTGAATTTTTTATAAGATTTTTC
Source organism: Engystomops pustulosus (assembly GCA_019512145.1). Lineage (NCBI taxonomy): Eukaryota > Metazoa > Chordata > Amphibia > Anura > Leptodactylidae > Engystomops > Engystomops pustulosus. The sequence continues at coordinate 253,183,114 of CM033642.1, read as the reverse complement.
ATAGATTTGGGTTTCAATCTATTATGTCTGAATGGATGTTGCTTTATTCGTCCTGGACTTGGTATATAACCCCCTGTATAAAATAATTTTAAGGGACCTGTTACACTTACAGTACATCATTATTGTGAATATAGGATTCCTATAAAACGAATGACCAAATCTGACCAAATGACCAAATCTGTACTGAATCTAGGAATTGACAAACAGATTTGCTCAATTTGCTCAGATTTGCAAAAAATACAGAGCATAAATAATTACTATGTAAAAACATCAAAAAGGAATTTGTTGTTAAGTAAAAAACACATTGCAAGAGTTGGCAGCTATTAGTCTTTCATCCGTTTACCTCAACCTCCCTATTAGGGATGTCAGTTGTAATAAGGCCCTACCATACACCTCTAAAGTTTGCTTATCACTAGTGGATTAGGATATAGGACTGTATCCTAGGCCCAAGTCTCATACCGAATTTAATGCTGAAAAGCGCCTTCACCCATAAAATCCAGGTACACAGGTACACAAGAGGCATTTCAAGAAGATCCTCCAGAACGATCAAGAAGGTTCCGAAACTGCAGATTGAAAGCAGCAGAAGGGACACATCCTCCATTCTCCAAGAAGCTGATTCTAGAACCATATGTAGAAAATGATTAAAGACTTGAAGGGGCTATAATATTCATACAGCCCAGGGACCATGGCAATCTTCATTCGTGTCTGAAGCTCATCTCCAGTAAAAACAAACAGATAAGATGTCGGAATTCAACATGTCCATAGCTTTTTTGCCCCTTCTGGTTGGGGTAAAAGTGGAACATCCTCCAAACATATGATATACAATATCCAACTTGTTAAGCATAGGATAGGATCAAATTGTCCTACAGTATTGGGCCCCATTTACACAACCATATGGGGACCGGTGAGATGACTCCATAATTTGCAGCTATATCACTTCCCCATAGAGGTCTATGACACACGGTCAAGGTGTGTTGAGAACACTGACCGAGCCACTCAGCATTCTATGGAGAGGAGGACGGGTCACCACTCTTCCCTCCTCCTTCCGGCCATGTGCCTGACCAGGTTATGGTCATGAGCCCTTGCGTTGATGCAATATGGTAAATCCAACCTTCGACAGAAGTAGTAAGTAAATAAAATCACACCCTGGGTTGTAACACATCCCATTGCAAAGTTCATGCAGTTCACCAGGTCTGGTGATAAGGTTCCACCCTCAGGGGAGCTGAAAATTTAGCTAAACTAAAAGTTACTTTAGAACCTTCTAATTTTCTCCAGGACTTTTGTGATTTTCACTCTCCCCTCTCCCCACCATTCTTTTTTCACAATAAGATGTAATGTTCAGGGGCGTAACTAGGAGAGGCAGGGCCCCATAGCAGATGTTTGAATGGGGCCCCGTACACCCTTAGAAAATATACACATTTGTATACTCAAACATTTCTAACATTTATACGCTGTTACACACATTTATGCACTGATAAATATGCTGTACAATGTGTATAATTGTGTATATAATGTATAAGCTGTATATAATGGTGCACATCTTTCATTCTTTATTGTGTCAGGTCAGATGCCGGGGCCCCCTGACACTGTGGGCCCCGTGGCGGCTGCTATGGCTGCTACCGCTGTAGTTACGCCCCTGGTACTGTTAGTGTCCTAATGAAACGATGTAGGATAACAATGTACGGTAAATAAGGACAAATCTACATTGCTCCATCATGGGTTTTATAGACTAATTTTTACTGATTTTAGGATATTTTGGTATGTATGTGGTCACATAACAAAAAAATATTCTTAGTGAGGTGACAGATGTGATGCAGACAAAGGATACAATGGTAGACATGTAAGTGGTGAGTGCAATAACAACAAACAGCAGATACGGTAACTACAATAGGGTCCTTTGTGGTACCAGTTGACTCCACCATGTCCCTAACTACATACCTAGGATTAGAAGTCGCTCTCCCATCCCCCATTTTTATACGGATATCAGTGTGTATCTATATTTAATAAGCTTTCAATCGCATTTTAAGTTTTACAAAGAGTCCTTAACATTCTTTTGATGTTTTTGTGTTCCCATCTTGCACACTTGTTGTACTTTTATGTACCTCAGTAGTAAATAAAAAGGATATTATTGATGTAAAAACACGTATTCCCAATGAGAAATATGCATCCCTTTAAGGTTTCTTAAAGGGATTGTGCCACCCTAGACACTTATAGATGGTGGTGCCTGAGAAGATAAGGAGGATAGTACATTAAAATGCTCCATGTGAAGGCGCACATGAAAGACCCTCTCTTCATTCACATCTATAAGACTTACAGCCCCATAGAAGAGGAGCGGAAATAAAACATGTAGGATTTTAGAGGACTTTGAACGCCCCTATTTTTGTTGGAACTGATTGACCCAGCACAGTGAGACATATTTTCGCCATCGTGCTGATAGGGATATATGGGGAGGGGGGGGGGGGGGGGGCATGCCTGATACCAGTAAACAGTGTGACTTGTAACTAATGGTACTGTAGGGAAAGAGGTGTATAAATACAGGCATAAATCGGAGCTATTGGTGGGGTCAGGTAAGGTTTTGAGTTGGGTGAGGTATTGTCCAGGGATTGAGATGTTAGTAGTCAAGTACAAGGGGTGGGTTTAGGGTAACTGTAAACACAGGAGAATTAGTTGTTTAGTCAATGACTGGAGCCATAGAAGCATTGAGATTTTTTCCCCCTCGCCCTCTGACCTTTCTTTTTTGAATGTTTTTTTATCTGTTATAGCGGTGGTGTTAGTGGGGGGTTCTCAGGGGCAAAGCGGTGTCAAGAGGAGGTGAACTGGCAGGGATGGGATGTACAGCAACCAGTTTTGAGAATTCCTGCATACAAGGATCTCAGGATGGGGTAAAGTCTCTAAAGAGGGATTCCTCGGGTCAGGCACAATTACGGCTGAAGGCGATAGAGACGTGAGAATGATGGCCATACAAATGAAGTTCGGGAACACTGGGTTGAGAATGTCTTTGAGACCCCTTCTGGGCTTACTGTGAAGATGCATCTATGTAATAATGTGATATTTAATACACTTTTAAGTAATGTGATATTTGATAAAACACTATTGAATTTTTATGAAATTTTGTTATTTGTATTAATAAATACATGCCATTGTGGCCTTTCACCATTACAGTTGTATGGTCTGGTGGTCTGTAAAGTGGTAAAATTTTATGTCCATAAATCAGGGAAACCACAGTCAAGGTGCACTAACATCAAACATGCTGAACTGTAATAAGTTAATGGATTATTAGAAAAGGATAAAACTGAGAGGCTGTGCTACTTCAGTGGCCAACCAGCCTGTGAGTTGCATCTAGTGGATTAAAACCGTCCACCCAATTAATACCAATGAATAACAATTGTTAATGATTAATTGAGAAGACATCTTTCCATATAAGGGTCCATGCACACTAATGTATGGGGAACGTATGTATGTCCCCCATAGTTGTCTATGGTGCCCGGGCTTGGTACGGTGAGCATAATGCATGCTCTATCTTTGGCCATAAGAATAGCAGTGTGCCACTATTCTCTATGGAGAGGGAAGGGGTGGGCAGTGTTAGCTTCTCCTGATCTCCAGCGCGCCCGACGTGTGCCCGTACGCCTACGGCCGGGCAACCGTTAGTGTACATGAGCCCTTAGTACAATGTATACAATCAGATTATATGTTGTGCAACCTGTGTTCTTGTCAAGGACTCTGTTCTATTTATTAAACGGGCATAGAAGGCTTGATATAGTTGCAATTTGTGACACATGGCCACATGTAGGTGAACTAGATTGTCACTGGTGCTCCTGCAACCCATGTACCGGGTCGCAGGTGCACCCTTACCCCTCTTCCGGGACCCAGATGTTGACCTTACCTTCGCTTGTTCCAGCACTGGCTCTGACGGTCCAGTGCGCGTCCCCGTCTCCTCAGTGTGTGCGAGCCGGCTTCCAGAGATTTAAAGGGCCAGCACACCGATTATTGCCGCTAACTAGCTGCGACTTCTGTTAAATAGCTAGCCACTTCCTGTATCCCCTGCCAGATCTTTGCGCTTCACAGCCTTAGAGAAAGCTTAGTCTGATACCCTGTGGTTGTATTCCGAATTCCCTCTGTGACCACGATTCTGTTATTGACTGTGCTGCCTGTCCTGACCATCCGCTACATCCCCAAATCCGATCATGTGCTGCCTGTCTCGACCTCTTTCCTGTCCCCGACCACGATCTTGCCTTACGACTTTGTATTACGCCTTGCCCGCCACCATGGGCAAAGTCGCGCCTGTGGAGCGACCTGGTGGATCCACGCCGCAGCATGTCCAACCTGCGTTGAGGCGGGCTCTGGTGTAAACTGGGTGCCACTTAGACTCTGCTCCCAGGTGTCAGCTTACGTCATCATCCGCGGTGGTCCAGTGGGTCCACTACCCCTGGTGCCTGACATAGATATAGCCTGTGCTGGTTGTTGACACAAATTATAGCACAGAATTATCCAGGTGCATGGTTGGGGAGGGTGGCGACAAGTCCTAGGGCACGTTGCCCAAGGCACTTGATAAATCTCCTCCTATGTGTTTTGTCACTTTTGACTGAGATCCAAGATATGCCACTCACAGCTGACTATCTTAATTTTTCTTTATTTTTTTAAAATTATTATTTGTGTCAAGGGCCGGCTCCAGGTTTCAGTAGGCCCCTGGGCGACAAAACCTCAGTGGGCCCCTTTGCAGTAAACACACATGGCAGCATAAAAAATTCAGAAACTAAAATATTCCCTAGTTTATCATACCAATGAGCCCCTTTATGGTTATTTTGTATACAGCCCCCTCATGGTTATTTTATATAAAGCCCCCTCACCTTCTATAGGTTTATTACATACAGCCCCCTCATCCTTAAGGATTCATTAGACACAGCCCTGCTCCCCCCATAGATTCCGTAAGTACAGCCTTATGTGGGCCCTCCCAGCAGCTCTGGTCCCCAACACTTGCCGGGGTATGCCCAGTGCTGGTGCCGGCCTGGTTTGTGTCTGTAACTCCATGGAATTTCTGGGAGGGTCTGTAATCACTTACCTTTTAAATGCTGAATTAGTGTATGGGGGTTCACTATATTTAATTTCATATTACAAATAACCATCAAGAACATTTAAAAAAATTAAAATCGCACTATTTCTACTCTACAGACTTACAACTGACTAATGCAATGGAAAACACTACACAAGAGACATTCTCTGCGGGGAATCAGGAAGCATCTGATCGGGAGCAGCGGGAGACTGGTAAAATGTCCATCACTTTGTTTGTTTTCATGCCACTTTATAACCCCTCTCCCCCCCATGCTTTGATGTACAGTCCAAACCACCAAATAAATACGTCACCGTGTATTCTTGAATCTGTTCTTATAAATATTCCATCAATGTGGCATTAGAAATGCGGATATTCCATGTGATCTTTATTTTGTAAATCTAATAAGTCAATGTATACTAATTTGTGCCTAGAAAATGGTATGTTTTAGAAATTTTATAAAGAGACGAATAAATTATATTTTTATGGAACTTTAACTATATCTAATGTTTTTGTAAATTGAAAAGTCAAGTGGAAAAGCAGGAGAGGAATATAACGCCAGGCTGTGGTGCCAGTACACATTGTCATCTTATCAAAATTCAGCTTTAATTTTCTAAAAGTTGAATCTGAAATACAGTGTGGGCACAGGGTCAATTCTTCATAAAGCTAAGCTTCAATTCCCAGCACAAACGCTATACAACGCTCGATTTGTGGATCAAAAAGAGAAGACTGAACATGAACATTCATTTCAGACAGCTGAGCGATGGTGTTTTCAGCTTTTGGACCCCACTGGACTAATATTGATGACCAATTCTATGGATGTTTTATCAGTGTTTACACCCTTTAAAAACACTTTAACTCAAACCTTAAGGGGTAATTCCCACAAAGACAAGATTCTTAAATATACTCAGGATAACAAAATAACACATTTGCTAATTCACTGTTTTTAACAAAAATGCAACATTTCACAGATAAAATTCCGAACCTGTCTCTATCAGTCCTGGTGTATTACAAGTTTGGTTGTCCCTCGATATGACTGTAAATCTTCTGACTATGGTAGGATTCTTCTCATGAATAGCTTCTCTTGTCTGCACACTTCAGTGCTCTCTACCTCCTGCCCCTCTCCTGTGCATTACAAGACCAGCTCAGACACAGGCATTTCCTGCCTGCAAGCAGGGTGCAGACAAGCTGGAAAAAAATGTGAAATGTGGCGGATGCATAGCATACTGCTGGCTGGAGAAGGTGAGCTGTGCAGCCGAGCTGTACATTTGATGGAAGATAGAACACAAGCTTTCTTTTTTAAAGTGTAGTGGACAATATGGCCATTCAAATGGAAGGCCATATTGACCATTAAAGTGAATGTGGGCGTGTGCTATCCATATTTATTTATGGTGCAGTGATAGGGAACGAATTCTGTTAAGGACAAGAAGTGAACAGGAAGAGCACTTCCTGTCTGCTCAGGCTGAGATTGGTAGAGACACAAAGCTATTAATCAAAAGAAGTTGGCGGGGTTCACTGCCAGCCTGGAGAAAACATGGCTCATCTATTCAGAAGATGACTCATCTAAGCTCATTTGCATATCAAAAACAACTGTAATTAAGTTACAGTGCCTCAGTGGCAGATAGTTTTAGTTGCCATGATGAAGACTTTTAACCCTTAACTAACAGTTATCACGGTGTGAGGGTTAAAATTGTGATGATGGATCTTCTTTAAAGGAAATCTTTCATCAAATTGAAGCATGATAAACCACCTACTTATAGATCCAGACACTGACTGTGGTAATCTTATATTTGTTATCCATGACTACCTTCTTTCTTTAATCAAAATGTTAAAATATTTCTAATGAGCCAGAAGGGCACTGATGGGTGTTACTAGAGACCCTCTGTGCTGTAACTTCACAGACTGTTACACTTTCTCACCTTCTGCCCTGCTCCCTTAGCACTTTCTCCCTCCCAGTGTTTGCTGCTGTTGTAAGAGCTGGGACGGTTGAAGTACTGAAGTGATTGATCAGGGGTAGAGTGAGACAGTCTAACAGCCTGTGAAGCTAGAGTATGTAGGATCTCTTGTAATGCCCCCAGAGCCCTTCTGGCTCATTAGAAGATTTATAAAAGTTGATTTAAGGAGGAAGGGGGCCATTCATAACAAATATAAGAAGATTAACACAGTCACAATGCCAGGATCTATGAGTAAGTGTCCCTGGTTTTTCCACGTAGTCATTGTGCAGCTGGACAGACAAAGGTTACATTGGAAAGGCCAAAGCACATTTAGATGCACCATGACCCCTACAAAGTACCGATTAGGTAGGTTCAGAGTCAAAATGCTCTTTCCCCATTTTCTTTATTTAACTAAATTAGTATACATATCCTAATTATCTATGCACCATGCAGATAGGATGTATATAAACATATATGTATAAGTCAACAGTACATTTTTATTGTATAGCTAAAAACTGAAAATGAGCAGAGAAGAGTCATATTTTGGCTGAGATAAGTCAAGTTTAGAAGCAACAGAGGGATTGCTACTTCAGACATCCCTATCTATAGCTGGAAATGCAGGCTGCAGATAGAGATGCAGTTCCCATCAATTCTTTAACTGCATTTATCTTCGACATGATCTTAAAGATGAAATTCTTATCTTTAACCTGACACCAAAAGCATATTTCTAGGTATTAAAGAACCAAAGATAGGGGTGTTTGAAGTGACACTCCCCCTGTAGCATCATATCAGGCAAAATATGACTCTTCTCTGCTCCTTTTCACATGAATTTGGAGGAGATTTCACAAAACAAAGAAAATACTAGAAAGGACACTTTATACCCTACCTGAGGGGGATAGTATTTTAATGGAGTAAAATCCAATTTTTTTCTAAAACATTACTCTTTTGATACCATGTGAAACAGCACCAAACAAAACATTAAAACGTGTTATTTAAACCCTTAAATTGTTTTAGGAAACAAGAGATTTGGATGTGGACAAAGAACCTTGGTCACAAAGGAGTTTATAAACAATCCACATCCTGCAAGCTGCTGTGTTTATCTGTTTTTGGTATTTAGGAACATCTTTGGGCACTTAAATTGAGTGTTAAAAGGTTGAACACGTAAAACATCTCCAATTCTAAAGCCGAGATTTTTATCAAGCTCATTTGTAAAATTTTGGTTCTTGCTAAAAACATGAGGTCAACATTTTTGTTTCTAAACAACACATAAAGGTTTTTACAAATGGTTCATGGGAAAGATGGAAACACAGGAAAAAACAAACAAAAGGTCACGGGTTCAATTTTTACAGAACGGCTCGTAACACATTTTCGAAATCATTTGAAAACAGTGAATAAAACATAAAATAAACCTCACCTTTATTTCTGGTCATTTCAGCCGTACGGACAGAGGAGACACAAACACGAGAGGCGCAGTTTTATTGTCACTAGAAGAAATGGCTGCTTAATTAAGGTTTATTCAACTTCTGTTCTTATATTCGTGGTTATGCAGCAGTTACTAATAAGGGCTCATTCACATGACGGCAATCGGTCTGTGAATCCATTTGGTGGTCAGGACAGAGCATTGTGCCAGGGATGGTGTAACATCTGCGTTCGTTGGGGGTCATAATTCCATAAAGTATAATTTTTAGATTTTTTAGATTTGCAGTCAACTATGTTTAAGTATCATGTTTGCATTCTGTCTTGCACTAGTCTGAAAGCTGCCCTATTTCACTCCTGGCTTCTTAATTGAATTCTATAACACCCATCAGTCTCCTGTTTATTTTGTTCTGGGTTGGAGATAGCTAAGTTGTTTGTGAGGGACATATGCTTTCTCCATTAATATTCCTCACACTTTTAGAGTAATAATTACCTCAGAGGGAGTGGAATTAAATCCAAGATGGCGGCACCCATGTGCCACCGGGATTTCAATGCCTCAGGCAGCTTTGCAGGAGGCATTTATAATGTTAACACCCGTGATTGACTCCAGCCTCAACTGCGGGTATTACTATTGGGTGTTAACCTTGTAAATGCCTCCTGCAATTTGAAATTCCGGCAGCACATGGGCGTCACCATCTTGGATTCGATTGCCACCCCATGTGAGGTTATTATTACTCTAATAGTGGGAGGAATATGAATAGAGAAAGTATGTGTCCCTCACAAACAAATTGCAACCCACAACAAAATAAGCAGGAGACTGACGGGTGTTATAGAATTCAATTAAGAAGCCAGGAGTGAAATAGGGCGGCTTTCAGACTAGTGCAAGACAGAATGCATACACCATACTCCATACACTTGCAGCTGATTTTGACATAATAGTACGTCACATGTTGGTAAGGGGTTAATAGATTTATATTGGCAAATTATCTAATACCATGCCCCCTCCCAGTTACACACACATTACGAGTGGTCAACCGCTTTGGGGAGCCATTTGCCTCTTATCCTGCCTCATCTCTACCTGTATGCCAACCCTGTGGGGATACTTTTTTGCACTCTTATTTGTATGTTCTCAGTGGGACTTTTTGGATTGATGGTGTATAGATATAGTTATTTGGTTTACTTAAGCACTTGCACTTTTCCATTTAATTGCACATTGCGCATATCATGTACTTTATATTGTTCTCATTTGATGATTTCATGATCCGACAGGGATTGTGTTTAGGACTACAGATTGTTTTACTTGACCGATATTTAGATAATTGTTGATTCTGTTACATTTATAGAGTGAGGTCACTAGAGTATATACAGTGTTTGAACAAGGGGCGATACGTGGAGGACCCCTACCTGGGTCCCCACCCATGACATTTTTTGTACATTATATTTTTAGATGTTTTTAAATGTGTGTTTTGTAAGTTTGATTTATCCTGATATATCAATAAACTGATAATGTTGTCCATATATTTGTGTTCTATTTTTGGCCACTGTCTGTGAATTGCTTGGTTTTTGTAGCATATGTTACCCTTTTTGCACAGGGCCGTTTATGATTGTTATTGTCCGGTGCCATCCTACCTTTGATATTTAAATTGGTCAACCCCTTTGTTCAAGTTTTACCAACCAGTGTTGATCACGAATGTAGAGAGGCTTGAACCGATCATTCATAGAGATATGAGGACTGTGCAGAGCCCTGCATACTGTACCTGTACTTCCCTATAGTAATCAACGATTGAGAATGCATTATCATCTATGTCTGTGTTATATTTCGGCTAGTGCACTACATACGCCTTCACAGTCGGTGACGTCATCATCGTAACCAAACTGTTAGCATTCCAATTAGAGCAATTTGTTAAAGCTAATTCCGTGTGTATGGAGAGATGCCGCGAAGCTTTGAAGGTAATTTTCAGCTTCAAAACAAGTTAACGCAGAGTCACCTGTTCACCTTACCCTCTCACGGGAATTTCCAAAGGAAAAATATATCCGTGACAGTTCCCTGTTTATTTTCAGATTGGCGCACTGTTTGCCTCCTGACCTTGCAAGCGGAATCAAGTCTTCCACAGTCCGTGACCTTGCAGTCATTAAAATCTAATCACACACTGGGCAGACTTCCATATTCATTAGGAATAGAAGAAGATAGATTTGAACAAGCTTTTGAAGTGACCAATACATTCATCAGCCAATTTCCCTTCCTTCTCAACAATCTTAGCCTAGTTAGGAATATTAATTGATTAATTGATACTGAAAGTGTTTGGTGCAAAAACATTAGCATAACAATATTAAAGTGCAATATGGTTTGCATGCAAAATGGGCTATTTTCACATATGAAATCTGAAGTTTGGAATTCAATGAAACTGAGGGGGTCTATGGGCACATGTATAAGCGTTCCATCACATTGGGGCACATTTACTTACCCGGTCCATTTGCGACGACGTTGATTCGGAGCTTGCTGGGATTCACTAAGGTTGTGCGCCCGATATCCACTAGGTGTCGCTGCTGCGCAGAAGTTCGCCGGAGTTCACCTTCTTCATCCCGGTGTATTTGAGAGCTATTTTCCAATGGCCATGCCCCCGATATCTGTCGCGTGAAAACTGACGCCGATGTGCCACAATCCAATCGCGTGCGCCAAACTCCCGGGGCAATTTGGTGCAAATTGGAAATATTCGGGAAACCCGACTAAAATGCGGCGTTTGGACCCTTAGTAAATGAGCCCCATTGTCTTTGTTTTTCACGTCTGTGGTTCAGTGATTTCCACAGATGCCTCACAAAGACATTGGGGGTTATTTACTAAAGGTTCGCGGCCGCACTTTCATCGGATTTTCCAATGTTTATGGGATTTGCTCCGCTGTAACAGGTATTTAACTGGGGATTGTGTCGTATGTGATCGGATTGTGGAGCATCTGCGCTGGCTTTCATGCGACAGAAATGGGGGATGTGCCGTCAGATGATCTGACTGATTCAACTGAGCGCCGGATTTAACACTCAAATTGTGTCGCAAAATCAAGCACCAGGATGAAGATGGTGAACTCCGTCGGACCTGAGCAGGGGAAGTGGCACATGCAGGATATCGCGGCACAGTGCATTCCAGACAATGCACTTTCGGTGAACTCCTCTGAACGTCTAAGTAAATTTATTATGAAACATGTCCTTATTTTTTCATGGATGAATACGGAAGCCCATAGCAGTCTATCGGTGCCCAAAAAAAGCTGATGAGAAGCCCGTTTTTTTTTCCACGGATGAGGCTTGGAAACCAGGTGAGATTTTTTCAAAGCAATGTTAAACCTTCAGTTTTTTTTGTGGATGCGGCGCATGTAGACACAACTGAGACAAAACACAACGGATGAGCAACAGAAGAGCGTCACCAAAGCCAATGTGAAACCTGCCTAAGGCTACATTCACATTAACGTGTGCCCGCCATACCGTAGCACGGACCCCCAACTCTCTCCATAGAAAAACATAGGGCACTGCGCTGTATTCTGGGAAATATGTCCTAACTTGTGTCCCATCTTTTCCCAGGGTACAGAACGGTACGGTGCCGCACTTGTCCTGCACCATAACGCTCCTGTACCGCACCGTGTGCCCATTGCCGTCTATAGGGGACATGTATATGCTATATATACGTCCCCCATACTTCAGTGTGAATGCAGCCTAAGACTGTTTTATGGCCAGTGTCATGGTGGGGATTTCCTAAAGTTGTATAATGGGAAACCCATTCCACTTATGTGTGTGCCCTCTATGTGTGTGCCCCTCTTGGCTTAGTGTTGCTGATGTTCAGTAGACAATTGTACATTGCCACTAAGCCCAACTAACATTTAGGTTTTAGTAAATTTTCTGATTTTTAAAGGGGCTGTCCGCAAAAACTATTTAAGCAGCTCAGGGGCTCTAATAACAAAAGAAGAGTTATGCTTACCTCCTCCGTCACTCTCGTTGTCCCTTGCCAACGCCTGTCACTGCTGTGCCCCAGTTGGTTTACAGAGGTGGGCATTGCCATCCTTCTACTTCTGCTCGCCCAATACAGAATTAGATTTAATGCTGTACCAGGCATGCAGCAATAGCCGGATGGGTACGCCTGCCCCTGTAGACAAATAGGGGCACAGCAGTGATGGCCGTTGGTGAGAGACAATGAAAGCGACTATTTTACAGCCCCCCTTCCCCCAAGTCTGTTATACAGTTTTTGCAAAGCCCAGAAACCCCTTTAAGGGATAAAACTTAATTTTTGGTGTGGTACTATGATTTTTGTGGTGTTTTTTTTCACGACACATAGGAGGGAATTTATCGAGACTGGCATTTTAAACAACATCTTTAACACCCTTCCCCTCTGGGGGCTCTGGCCTCTTAGTGGATGCAGGCACAATCTCTGCCAGTTCCAACCTGTAGATCAGCACTGAACTGTTTTTTTTTGCAATAGTCTCTGCCCACCCGATTCCATGCACTGAGATGCCCAACGTGGCATGTAGGTTGGAGAAGCTTGAAAACTGCCAGGCAGTTATAGATTTGCAACACCCTCGCCGATGCAAGGCAGAGGGGTTGTTGCGAATACGTCCCACCATGTAGCTTGCAGTCTGTGAAGGGTCTGATCAACCCCACAGCAGGTCACTACATAACACAGGGGAACACTGCAGCGGTAGAGCCTGCCTGGTAAGGCAGGAGTTAATTGCTTTATGTGATGTAATTCCAGCAACCAATCACATGTGTTATCCTAATGAATCTGTGAGCTGAGAAGTAATTGGAGGAGTAGCCACCACCTGACCAGTGGGATTAACAAAACCCCTCCTCAGGAAACTTCTAGAGTTCAGTTCTCTCTCAGAGGAGAGTTCAGTTAGCTGAGACAAGCTCAGTCAGACAGACCAGATCAGACTCTGAAGAGTCAGTGCAGCCAGCACACCAGACCAGAGCAGTAGAGCCCAGCTCCCTGCCAGAAGAGTGTAGTGAGTTAGTCAGTGAGAGGAAAGGGGTATCATCCTACCTTCAAGGGTGATATCTGAAGCAATCCAGGACAAGCTGAAGCATCCTAATAGGACACAGCTATCTCCCAGCCTGCCATTGCATCCAGGCTGAGGATCTACTCCTGTGGCTCCCTCCAACTGCATCTCCAGCATTCTACCATTTGTCAAGGCATGTTGCTACTGTTCCAATCGGCTCCAATAAAGAACTGTAAGTTATTTCTGTTCAACGTCTGCCTCCGTCTGGTCCCTGCTACTACGGCTGTCACTATCACGGGAACCCTGCCCACTACACAGAGACTCATACTCCAGATCCCAAAGGGTTGCCCCAGGGAGAACCGCTATAGCAGCCTCTCCCTCTATATCATTTCTTGCCAACACCACCCTGCTGGAGACCTGCCAGGCTGTAGGACAGCCCTCCGGTTCCCCATACCAAGCACCGTGACACTAGCGTGCCTAGGCCACAACCGCCAGCCACTCAGGCTGTCTCCAGGCCTCAAGAAAAGGCTAGGCCCCGGTGGGGGATGTTGCAGATTCATGTGTCTTCTGCACTAGAAAACTGTCTGAGAAGGCATAATGAATCTCCCCCATAGTGCTAGTTAAGGCAAAAGACAAAATATTAATTTTTGTAATGTATTGTACTTCTTTTTTTACATTTTCAAATAAACACAAAGGGGCGCATTTACTAAGGGTCCACGGACCGCATTCTCGCCGAGTTTCCCAACTATTTGCGCCGCATTTAACAGGAGTTTTTGGCGCACGCAATCGAATTTTGGCGCAATTGCTTCGACTTTCATGCGGCAAAAATCGGGGGGCGTGGCCATCTGACAACCCGACTGATTCGGACTAAGGGCGGGATTTAAAATTCAAATTGTGTCACAAGATATGCACTCGCATACACCAGGAAGAAGATGATGAACTTGGGCGGACCTCAGTGGGGAAGCGACACATGCAGGATATGGGGCGCACAATCTTGGTGAATCGCACGGTGAATGTGCCCCAAAATGACCATTATAAATGAGTTCCCTATTCGGGAATGGTAATTTAGATGCATAAGAATTAAGATATTGGACATATTTTTCTTTTACAATGTTCACCATTTGGTGGATAACTGAAATGTATGGTTTTATAATAAAAATACTAACTTTCAGTGCCATAGGGCTCTAGAACCAGTGTATTGGAGTTTATTGTATACTGCAGTTCTAGACATTACCAAATGGCATCCATGGACCTCTGCTATTGTGGCGCCCGCCCATGCACATCCACTATTTGGGGTTTGACAGTGGCAGTAAATAGCAGATGTTGTGTAATATACCTTTTCCTGTTTGGAGAAGGCTCAGCCCATACACATTTTATTCCAGCAAAAAATTTAGGCAAACATCTAGTATGTATAAAGTTACCCTGACACTAGTCCACCTTCTGGAGAGACAAGGATAAGGATCAGGATCCCTAGGGGACCTATAAGCTGTCCCTTCCCCATAATAATGTATAATAATTAGGAGACCAGATACAGATTTTTCTTCAGGCCTTGACATTAGTGATGTGCAGACCAAAATGTTAAATGTTTGGATCCAAGCCGAACATTGCGTGTTCAAGCCGTTCGAACTCGCTGGACTTGCTCGCTGATGGTGTTACAGCACTGATGGGCCATTCAAATGCTATTAGCAGCTTTTCTGGCAGCAAGAGTAAACACCCACGATTAGTGCCAACTACGATCCCTGTTATTAATTAGTGGGGGTTTGGGATCAGTCTGAACCTGGCCAAATTCGGAACCTCACTAATTGGCATCTTTATGTTACACCACTGGCCGAAAAAATGAAAAAAAAACCCCAGACCTCCCAGGCTACTGAGCACTACCAGAGGCTCTGGCTTCAATCTGTTAGCTCTCATTGGACAGAATGTAAAGGGACAAGAAGGGTAAATTTACCAATAATGCAGGTCATGTGTTGCCTCAAAGATGGGGGGAAGGGGGAATGGGCAGACACTAGAAATGAGCAGAACCAAACTGCCAGACATATTGCCAGATTTGTGGGCGAGCATCCAAGTTGTCACCCCTAGCCATCTACCCATGGCTGTGATTGCCCCTGGACCAAACCCCTATGATTGACCCTGGACCAAGCCCCACCTATTAACCCTGGGCATTAACTCTTCAAATGCTGCTAGAAAAGTGGCATTTAAATAGCTGTGGCCATGCGTGTTGGCACTAGCATGTCAGCAGCACAGGGCGCCACCATTTTGAGAAGGATTATCGCTTCCCAGCGACGTCATCGGGAGCGATGCCCCTCCCAAAATTGCATAACTTTTTTTAGGAAGAATAGCAAAGGAATTAAATCAGATGCTAATTTCACTGCGTCTAGCATTGTTACTTTAAAGGAGAATGCCAGTATTTACTGAGACAGACGTGTCAGGGGAGCGGAGTGGGAATTTTATTGGAGTATTGTTTCTGTACTATAAAAACCTTTTTACCTGTGTGTTTATTTATCGCCGAACAGGAATTGCACAAACAACAATATCAATAACATTAAAGGGAAATGACATTTCCCACAAGGAATACTTAGTCTAGCAAATAACAGTGAACAATGTTAAAGCCGGGCGCTATAAATGTAGCATGTCAGCCCCGGCCGCATGCAAATCACTTTCCTTCTGCTCCGCTCTAATTGCACTGTCAGTATTTAACAGCAACGGCGTTCCATTATTCCTCAGTCATGTTCTATACATATTTCCAATACAAATTATTTTTGCAGCCCTGTGTGGGTTATAGGACAAATGGAAATGAAAACATAAATTCACAAAATATATCTGAAAGTGGCTTTTCATGTGCAGAATAATAAATGCGCGGAACAGCCTCTAGGCAAAGTTGTTGAGGCAAAAAAAAAAAAAAGTACTGGTGTCATTGAAGAAACAATTAGAATCCTTCCTCGGGGAAATGAGGTAGGGAGAGGATGTGTCTTGATAGACCAAATGACCTTTACTAAATCTCTGAAAAAAAGCTCTTGTGTTCTTTATTATTCTGTGGAATAATGTTTTTGCAGATTGTCCTCCAGCGATGTCGACTTCTACCTGAATTTATTCTCATCACTCTCTTTCCACCAAAGCTGATTACATAATTTAATGCTTGAAACACAAATCTCCTGCTCTAAACATCACATTTACAGGTAGCGTAACGTTGTTATTATCTTTCCCATTTTGTCTTTTACTTTGATAAATAATCCCAGGGAAAGAAATCAGACGGAGGGAAGGCACCATGTGATCAGATTGGGGAAGCAATTTTGGTGACATTGAGATGAACGACTTGGCTTACGGGAAGATTTCCTAAATAGGTCACAGATTGGAAGTAGGTCGTGAAGAAAGTGGTGGATGTGTATGTTTTGGGGATTGGAGAGATTCTGTATGAATGTGGCCAAAATAATAACCGTTGGTTAGATCCTCTATTATGAAGAACAAGAACCGATAAGACACAGATGAGCTTTACAATATTAAAAACACTAGTTTATTGAATTTGATTAAAATAGGAACATACAGACATATAGAGTGGTTCAATGGCAAACCATACAGGTGCCGGCCAGCGTGAAAAAGGGAGGCTAATAATACATACAAAATGTCAAATAAAGTGCTTTGTGCACAGCCAAAAGTGCGATGCTGCATGAATGTTTACAGTACAAACAATGCAAAGATAAATATCACAAGTGCACATAAAGTATTGGGTTGGGAGGATCAATAAAATACATATACCTGATGGTAAGGTGTAGTGAAGCCCGTACAAGGAGGTTCTGCCCGGCACCACCCTGACACGTGTTTCGTCCGACGGGACTTTGTCTGTGCCCTGTTCCAACTAAGGATTGTACACCCTTATATGTATACATTTGTTGATCCATTAGTTCATATAGGTTTTTATTTTTATCCTCTATTATGAAGGTCTGCACCTATAGGATAGTTTTTTTATGACGCATGCACCAATCACGAGTGTTAACCATTCAAATACCACAGGCAAAGATGATGGCGTCACGGGGAGCCACAATCCTAGTGAAAATGGCAGTGCACATGTACCCCCGGCATTTTAGGGGTTAACACCTGCGAGCAACTGATCCCAGGTGATACCGGTGTGTTCGGATTCAGGTATTTAAACCAAACTTTTGTTTAGGGTTTAGCCAAACTCACTGAATCCAAACCCTAGTGGGTCCCCTCATCACTATGTAGCACCGTATGGAGGAATCATATGGCCACATGCAGCATGCCCGAGGGACAGCGACTCCACGTTTCCCCTATAAAGACTCCATGCACTCTTCTACAATTACTTAGTTACAGTGGTACATTGAGGAAAAACAACATCTGTCCATCAAGTTCAACCAAGGGATAAAAAAGGACATGGCCAATGGGAGAAAATGCGAGAAATTAAGTTTATTTACAATTTAAGAATCAATTTTGAGGCAAAATACTATACATTATCATAAGAAGAGGGAATAGATAATTTTTGTAAGGTTACATCATGTATTATATTAATCAACATTCAACTATAATAGATTCACCTGGACACCTCCGAAAATAAATGATAAATAGTGATGAGCGGACCCTTTTAGGTTTGGGTTCGCTGAGTTGGGTCTAACTTGTTCCTGAAAGTTTGGCTCGGGTCCAGATGCATAAACCTGAACAATAACCCCGCAGTGTTAACACCCGTCGCTCCTGGTGGCCTTTAAACAATCAACACCAGCGATAAGGGGTTTTACCGGTGTAGCGTTAGGTCCAAACGCAACGTCATCACGGTCACATTCATGGGCAGGTTCATGTCTTCATATCCCTAATGCTAATATCTATAAAGGCCAAACGTGTATCAGTATCATGTATGTGCATTATCGTTGTTATATATGAAATAATAACAAATTTGTGAGAAATAAGGAGGAGTGGAGCAGATTGTACATATTGGGGCTCATTTACTTACCCGGTCCTGTCGCGATCCAGCAGCGCGTTCTCCAACGAGGATTCGGGTCTTCCGGCGACTCACTAAGGTTGTGCACCCAATGTCCACTAGGTGTCGCTGAGGTTCGCCGAGGTCCGCCTATTTCTGGTGCTTGACACATCTTTTTTAAAAATACCGTGTTTTTTTCCGAATCCGTCGGGTTTTCCGACGGCCACGCCCCTTGTTTTCCGTCACATGCAAGCCGGGGCTGATGCGACACAATACGATCGCGTGCGTCAAAAACCTGGGGCAATTCGCGGCAAACCGATAATTTTCGGGAAACCCAACAAAAATGAGCGATTCAGGCCCTTAGTAAATGAGCCCCATTGTCTTATGTACATGTAGCATGTTATAGAGCAGGAGGAACAGAGCAGACTGTCTATAGTGTCCTCTCTGTAGACAGCATATTATAGAGCAGGAGAAGCTGAAGAGATGGTACATAGTGTCCTATTTGCAGGCAGCATGTTATAGAGCAGGAGGAGCTGAAGAGATGGTACGTAGTGTCCTATCTGCAGACAGCATGTTATAGAGCAGGGGGAGCTGAGCAGATAGTACATAGTGTCCTACCTGCAGGTAGCATGTTATAGAGCAGGAGAAGCTGAACAGATTTTACATAAAGTACATAAATTTACTATGGTCTGTGCGCCAGGTTTCTGTCTGACCCTGCACGTTCCTGGATGTGCTATTCTTCATGCAACACAAATTTCTGCACTAAAGGGGGCGTTCCGGTGCTCAAATGGACCATGCGCCACATTTACCATGCAAAGTCTGACAGAATTGTGTTGCAGAAAAAAGTGGGGCACTCTGTCTGAGCAGTGCAGGGGGCGCCAGAAATCCTGAATCTAGTGCTCTCTGCACACTACAAAAGCAAACTGCACATAGTACAGACTGCACTGTTCTAAGTAAATGTGCCCTGTAGTGTCTTATCTGCAGGTAGCATGTTATAGAGCAGAAGAAGCTAGGGATATTGTGCATAGTGTCCTATCTGCAGTGCACCTTTAACATAAGGAGTGCAACACATTTCTGTCGGACTCTGTATGATAAATGTTGCGCAAGGTCCAACTTTGCACCGGAACACCCCTTTTAGTATTGAAATTTGTTGTGTGCAATTTGTTGTGAGAAGAATAGTGCAGCCGGGACACAAAAGGGTTATGCACGGCACATAGGTGGTGCGGACACTTGTTAAATACAAAGAATGTGCAAAGTCCAACAGAAAACTGGCGCAAAGACCTTTGTAAATGTTGCCCAGTGTCTTATCTGTATGCAGCATGTTATAAAGCAGGAGGATTAGAGCAGATTGTACATAGTGTCCTGTCTGCAGGCAGCATGTTATAGAGCAGGAGGAGCTGAGCAGATTGTACATAGTGTCCTATCTGCAGGCAGCATGTTATAGAGCCGGAGGAGCTGAGCAGATTGTACATAGTGGGGGTCATTTACTAAGGGCCCAAATCAAGTTTTTCCGTCGGGTTACCCGAATAATACCGTTTTGCGCCAATTTTCCCTGATTTGCCCCGGGTTTTTGACGCATGCGATCTAATTGTGGCGCATCGCCGCCGGCATGCAAGCGATGGAAATGGGGGGCGTGGCTGTCGGAAAACCCGATTCGGAAAAACTGCCGTATTTTTTTTTAAAAATGTGTCGCTTGACACGCACTTACCTGCACCCAGGCTAGCCTGGTGAACTTCAGTGAACTCCGACGGACTTCAGCGCAGCAGCAACACCTGGTGGACATCGGGCGCACTACCTTAGTGAATCACCGGAAGACACGAATCAGCGTCGGAGAACCCGCCGCTGGATCGCGAATGGACCGGGTAAGTAAATCTGCCCCAGTGTCCTATCTGCAGGCAGCATGTTATAGAGCAGGAGGATCTGAGCAGATTGTACATAGTGTCCTACCTGCAGGCAGCATGTTATAGAGCAGGAGGATCTGAGCAAATTGTACATAGTGTCCTATCTGCAGGAAGCATGTTATAGATCAGGAGGAGATGAGCAGATTGTACATAGTGTCCTATCTGCAGGCAGAATGTTATAGAGCAGGAGGATCTGAGCAGATTGTGCATAGTGTCCTATCTGCAGGCAGCATGTTATAGAGCAGGAGGATCTGAAAAGGGTAGTCCGCCTGGTTGCCATGTTAGTGTGGTAGGCGTCCCAGTCCAAGCCAGCTGGAGGGCGGTGTAGCGGGGCAGAGGTGAGCGCGACGGGTGCGCAGAGCATCGCAGAGAGTGTAACATCAACAGCAACAGATGACCCACTGCGATTGTCATCCTTCCCGCCCTAATCGCTTTGGTGACAGTCACCATGCACTTAGATTTATGTCATCTAGCCCACTTTATATATATAGTTAATCGGGTGTGTAACCATTCGAGGTATGCATCACATGTCCTTATCAGTGAAAACTCATTTTATTCTGATAAGATTCTTTATATACTCCCCTTGTTAGCAACATTTTTTAGTAACTTATCTGGAAATCCGGGCGCTTATACTTAGGCATCACTTACTAGAGGATGAGCGAACACTAAAATGCTCGGGTACGATCCGTTATTCGAGACAAACTTTTCCCGATGCTCGAGGGCCGTCTCGAATAACGAACCCCATTGAAGTCAATGGGAGACTCGAGCATTTTTCAAGGGACCAAGCTCTGCACAGGGAAGCTTGGCCAAACCCTGGGAACCTCAGAAAGGATGGAAGAACACCCACGGAAAGGGACAGGAACGCAGGGGCAGCATGCATGGATTCCTCTGGCTCATAATCGCAACATTATGCCACATTATGGGCAACAAGCATGGCCATGACAGAGTGCCAGAAATGAAGCTGATACATCATCAAAAACACATCCAATAATTGACCCTGAACACTATAGGGACGGTCATGCAGGCTGGCAGCAGGCAGCAGTCTAGAAGTGGCATGGCAGACATACCCTAATGCCCGGCTGCAAACATATGGGTTGGCAGACGAGTGAAAAAAAACCAAATGGAGGTGAGCAATAGAAGCTGCATCAGAATAATTCGCGAACTGAGATCATAAAGTTTGCCAGTATCATTTTGTGGATTACACAGCAGGGTGGCGACAAGTTAACATGAAGCCAATGAAACAACCCAAATTACTGCCTGAACAGCTCGTTGGGTGATAAGGGTCGACCTGTTGTCTGGAGCACGGAAACTAGTGAGTAGAAACAAAGTGCTGAATTAACAAAACTATGTTAGTTGGATCTTGCATGGAGCTGGCCTCCGCTGCCAGGCGAGCTATTCGCCATACCAAGCCCCTGTCGTAGGCTACTCCCCCAACACACTCTAGACCTTTTGTATAAGACAAGTGTAATTAGCGTTCTTATAATTTTGAAGGATAATGGCGGGTGAGTGCGGACTAATCAACAGTGCGCAAGAAGCGATGATGCGGCATGGAGCTGGCGCTCCGCTGCCAGGCGAGCTTTCGCCAATCCAAGCCCCTGTCTATAGGCTACTCCCCAACAGACACTTCTAAGAACTTTTGTATAGATCAATGTAGCTAGCGTCTTATAAGTTTAGGATATGGCGGGTGAGGGGAATTTAAACAGCTGCGCAAGAACGCTGAAATAATTCGGTTAATCATAAAAGTTTGCCAGTATATTTTGGGGGATAACACGCAGGGTGGCGACAAAGTTTAACAACTTTGATGTGGAATCCATGAAAACAACCCAATATTTCTGCCTGACACACCTCGTTTGATAAGGGGAGGATTATGGAGGCAGCTATATGGACGACTTGTGGAGGTAGACTGGAGACAACGTGTGGAGGCTGCTATGGAGACAATTTAATTTTGGATAGTGCCTGTATGTGGCAGTCCCAAAAGTTTTCAAACCAGAGAGCAGGTAGGTGTCCTCCAGAAAAATGGAATAGATGAGTGCCTGTCATGCTGGCACTATTGAGCCCCAGCACAGTGAGACATATTTCGGCCATCGTGCTGATAGGGATATATGTGGGGGGGAGGGGGGGACGTGCATACCTGAGACAGTAAACGCTGGCTTGAACTAATGGTACTGTAGGGAAAGAGGGTGTATATAAACAGGCATAAATCTGAGTATTGGTGGGGTCAGGTAAGGTTTTGAGTGGTGTGAAGGTATTGTCATGGATTGAGATGGTAGTAGTCAGGTACAAGGGTGGTTTAGGGTAACTGTAAAAACAGGGAAGACATTAGTTGTTAGTCAATGACGGGAGCCATAGAAGCAGGGAGATTTTTTCGCCCTCACCCTCTGACCTCTTCTTTTGAATTGTTTTATTGTGTATAGCGGTGGTGTAGTGGGGGGTTTCAGGGGTCAAAGGGGGCGTCAAGAGGAGTGGAACTGGAAGGGAGGGATGTACAGCAAACAGTTTTGAGAATTCTGCATACAAGGACTCAGGAGTGGGGTAAGCTCTAAAGAGGGATTCCTCGGGTTCAGGCAACAATTACGGTGAAGGTGACTAGAGGACGTGAGAATGAGGCCATACAATTGAGTTTGGGAAACACTGTGGTTGAGAATGGTCTTTGGAGACCCCTTCTGGGCTTACTGGAGATGCTCTATTGTAATAATGTGATATTTAATACACTTTTAAAGTAATGTGATATTTGATAAAAACACTATGAATTTTTTGAGAATTTTGTTACGTTGTATTAATAATACATGCCATGTTGTGGCCTTTCACCATGACAGTGTTTGGTACTGGTGGTCTGTAAAGTGGTAAAATTTAGGTCAAACTCACGGGAACACAGTCAAGGTGCACATAACATCAACATGCTGAACTGTAATAAGTTAATGGATTATTAGAAAAGGATTAAAATGAGAGGGCTGTGCACTTCAGTGCCAAACCAGCCTGTGAGTTGCCATCTAGTGGATGAAAAAACGTCCACCCAATTAATGACCAATGAATAAACATTATGACTAATTGAGAAGGACATCTTCCAATAAAGGGTCCATGCACAATAATGTATGGGGACGTATGTATGTTCCCCATAGTGTCTATGGTCGCACGGGCTTGGTGAACGGTGAGCAATCATAATGCATGCTCTATTTTGGCCATAAGAATAGCAGTGTGCCACTATTCTCTATGGGAGAGGGAAGGGGTTGGGCCAGATGTGTTTTAGATTCTCATATCTCCAGCGCGGCCACGAAGTTGCGCAACGTACGGCATACGCGGGGCAACCGTTAGTGTACATGAGCCCTTACGTACAATTCTATACATCAGATTTATGTTGGTGCAAACCTGTGTCTTGTCAAGACTCGTTCTATATTAAACGGGCATAGAGGTTGATATAGTTGCAATTTGTGACACTGGCACACAGTAGGGAACTTAGATTTGTCATGGTGCTCCTTGCAAACCCATGCGGCAGGGCACCCTTACCCCTATCCCCGGACCAGATGTTGGACATACCTCGCTTGTTCCAGCACTGGGCTCTGATGGTCCAGTGCGCCGTCCCCGTCTCCTCATGTGGGGCGAGATGCTTCCAGAGAGTTTAAACGGGCCCAGACACACGATATTGCCGCTAAACTAGCTGCGGCTTCTGTTAAATAGCTGCCACGTTCCTATATCCCTGCCAGATCTTTGACGTTCACAGCCTTAGAGAAAAGCATTTGTACTGATACCTTTCTGTGTTGTGATTCCGAATTCCCTCTGTGCCACGATTATGTTATTGACTGTGCTGCCTGTCCTGACCATCCGCTACAATCCCAAACCGATCCTGTGTTGCCGTCTGGACCTCTTTCCTGTCCCCGACCACGATTCTTGCTTAACGACTTTGCGTATACGCCTTGCCCGGCCACCAATGGCAAAGTCGACGCCGTGTGGTGCGCACCCCTGATGGTGGCTCCAGCGACCAGAGTCCAACCTGCGTTGAGGCGGGGCTCTGGTGAAATGGGTGCAACTTTAGACTGCTGTCAAAATTGTGTTTTGTCAAGTTACGTCATCATCGTGGTGGTCCAGGGGTCCACTACCCCTGGTGCCATGACTATGTATAGCCTGGGCTGGTTGTGACACCAAATTATAGCAAGAATTATCCAGGTGCCATGGTGGGCGACGAGGGTTGGCGACCAAGTCCTAGGGCACGTTGCCCAAAGGCACTTGATAAATCTCCTCCTATGGGTTTTGTCACTTTTGACTGGAGATCCAAGATATGCCACTCAAAGCTGATATCTAATTGTTCTTTATTTTTTTAAAATTATTATTTGTGTCAAGGCGGTCTCCAGGTTTCAGTAGGCCCTGGGCGAACAAAGCCTCAGTGGGCACCCTTTGCAGAAGTAAACAACAGGCAGCATAAAAAATTCAGAAACTAAAATATTCCCTCGTTTATTCATACCAGTGAGCCCCTTATGGTTATTTTGTATACAGCCCCCTCATGGTTATTTTATATAAGACCCCCTCCCCTTCTATAGGTTTATTACATTAAAGCCCCTCATCTAAGGATTCATTAGAACCAGCCCTGCTCCCCCATCAGATTCCGTAAATAAAGTACAGCTTATGTGGGCCCTCCACAGCGACTCTGGTCCCCAACACTTGCCGGGGGTATGCCCAGTGTGGTGCCGGCCTGGTTTGTGTCTGTAACTCCATGGAATTTCTGGGAGGGTCTGTTATTACTTACCTTTTAAATGCTGTGAATTAGTGTATGGGGGTTCAATAATTTTTCATATTACAAATAACCATCAAGAACACTTTTAAAAAAATTAAAAATCACCACTATTTCTACCTTAACCATTACAAGACTAATGCAAATGGAAAAAACATACACAAGAGACATTATCTGCGGGGAACAGGAAGACATCTGTAGGGAGCAGGGGAGACATGGTTAAAATGTCCATCACTTTGTTTGTTTTCATGCCCACTTTATAACCCTCCTCCCCCCCATGCTTTGATGTACAGTACAAACCCCAAATAAATACGTCACCGTGATTCTTGAATCTGTTCTTATAAATATTCCATCAATGTGGCATTAGAAATGCGGATATTCCATGTGATCTTTATTTTGTAATCTAATAAGTCAATGTTATACTAATTTGTGCCTGAAATGGTATGTTTTAGAAATTTTATAAAGAGACGAATAAATGAGATTTTTATGGAACTTAATATGTCTAATGTTTTTGTAAATTGAAAGTCAAGTGGAAAGCAGGAGAGGAATATAATGCCAGGCTTGGTGCCAGTACACATTGTCATCTTATCAAAATTCAGCTTTTATTTTCTAAAAGTTGAATCTGAAATACAGTGTGGGCAGAGGCAGGGCATTCTTCATAAAGAGCAGCTCACTTCCCAGCACAAACCACTTTAAACGCTCGTTTGTGGATCAATGAAAGAAACATCATTTCAGACAGCTGAGCGATGGTGTTTTCAGGTTTTGGACCCCATGGACTAATATTGATGACAATTCTATGGATGTTTTATCAGTTGTTTACACCCTTAAAAACACTTTAACTCAAACCTTAAGGGGTAATTCCCACAAAGAACAGATTCATAAAATATACTCAGGATAAGACAAATAACACATTTGCAAGTCACTGTTTTTAACAACAATGCAACCATTTCACAAGATCAAATTACGAACCTGTCTCTATCGGTCCTGGTGTATTACAAAGTTTGGTTGTCCCTTGATATGACTGATAATCTTCTGACTATGGTAGGATTTCTATGAATAGCTTTCATGAATAGCTTCTCTGTCTGCACAATTCAGTGCTCTCTATGCCTCCTCTCTCCGTGCATTACAAGACAGCTTCAGACAAGGCACTTCCTGCCTGCAAGCAGGGTGCGACAAGCTGGAAAAAAATGTGAAATGTGGTGGATGCATAGCATACTGCTGGCTGGAGAAGGTGAGCTTGCAGCCGAGCTGTACATTTGATGGAAGATAGAAACACAAAAGCTTTCTTTTTTAAAGTGTAGTGGACAATATGGCCATTCAAATGGAAGGCCATATGACCATTAAAGTTGAATGGGGCGTGTGCTAATCCATATTATTTATGGTGCAGTGATAGGGAACGAATTCTGTTAAGACAGGAAGTGAACAGGAAGAGCACTTCCTGTTGCTCAGGCTGAGATTGTTAGAGACCACTAAGCTATTAATCAAAAGAAGTTGGCGGGGTTTCACTGCCAGCCTGGAGAAAACAGTGGGCTAATCTATCAGAAGATGACTCATCTAAGCTCATTGCATATCAAAAAACAACTGTAATAAGTTACAGTGCCTCAGTGGGCGATAGTTTTATTTGCATGATGAAGACTTTTAAACCCTTAAAACCTTATACGGTATCACGGTTCTTCGTGTGTGAGGGTTTTTTTAAAATTGTGGAGTGTGGATCTTCTTTAAAGGAAATCTTCATCCAAATTGACGATGATAAAAACCAACTTTATAGATCCAGATCACTGTGACTGTGTAATCTATATTTGTATTCATGACTACCTTCTTTCTTTCAAAATGTTAAAATATTTCTAATGAGCCAGAAGGGCACTGATGGGTGTTACTAGAGACCCTCTGTTGCTGTAACTTCACAGATGTTACACTTTCTCACCTTCTGCCCTGCCCCTTAGCACTTTCTCCCTCCCAGTGTTTGTGCTGTTGTAAGAGCTGGGACGGTTGAAGTACTGAAGTGATTGATCAGGGGTAGCGTGAGACAGTCTAACAGCTGTGAAGCTAGAGTATGTAGGATCTCTTGTAATGCCCTCAGAGCCCTTCTGGCTCATTAGAAGATTTATAAAAGTTGATTTAAGGAGGAGGAGGCATTAATAACAAATTAAGAAGATTAACACAGTCACAATGCCAGGATCTATGAGTAAGTGTCCCCTGGTTTTTCCACGTAGTCATTGTGCAGCTGGACGACAAAGGTTACATGGAAAGGCCAAGCACATTTAGATGCACCATGACCCCTACAAAGTACCGTTAGTAAGTTCAGAGTCAAAATGCTCTTTCCCCATTTTCTTTATTTAACTAAATTAGTATACATATCCTAATTATCTATGCACCATGCAGATAGGATGTATATAAACATATATGTATAAGTCAACAGTACATTTTTATTGTATCAGCTAAAAACTGAAATGAGCAGAGAAGGTCATATTTTGGCTGAGATAGTCAGTTAGAGCACACAGGGGATTGCACTTAGAACATCCATCTATAGCTGGAATGCAGGCTGCAGAAGAGATGCAGTTCCCATCAATTCTTTAACTGCATTTATCTTCGACATGATCTAAAGATAAAATTCTTATTTTAACCTGACACCAAAAGCATATTTCTGTATTAAAGAACCAAAGATAGGGGGTGTTTGAAGTGAGCACTCCCCTGTGCATCATATCAGGCAAAAATATGACTCTTCCTCGCTACTTTTAACATGAATTTGGAGGAGATTTCACAAAACGAAAGAAATACTAGAAAGGACACTTTATACCCTACTAGGGGATAGTATTTAATGGAGTAGTAAATACCATTTTTTGCATTTTTTTAAACATTACTTTTTGATACCATGTGAAACAGCACAAACAAAACATTAAAAACGTGTTATTTTAAACCCTTAAATTTTTAGGAAACAAGAGATTTGGATGTGGACAAGAACCTTGGTCACAAAGGAGTTTATAAACAATCCACATCCTGCAAGCTGCTGTGTTATCTGTTTTTGGTATTTAGGAACATCTTGGGCACTTAAATTGATGTTTAATTAAAGGTTGAACACGTAAACATCTCCAATTCTAAAGCCGAGATTTTTATCAAGCAATTGTCAAATTTTGGTTCTTGCTAAAAACATGAGGTCAACATTTTTGTTTCTAAACAACACATAAAAGGTTTTTACAAATCGTTCATGGGAAAGATGGAAACACAGGAAAAAACAAACAACAGGTCACGCGGTTCAATTTTTACCAGAACGGCTCGTAACACATTTCGAAATCATTGAAAACAGTGAATAAACATAAAATAACCTCACATTTATTTCTGGTCATTTCAGCCGTACGGACAGAGGGACACAAAAGAGAGGCGCAGTTTTATTGTCACTACAAGAAACGGCTGCTTATTAAGGTTTATCCGACTTCTGTTCCTAATTTGTGGTTATGGCAGTTACTAAGATAATAGTGAGCTATTAAGGGCTCATTCATGTGACGTCATCGGTCTGTGTGAATCCATTTGGTGGCAGGCAGAGCATTGTGCCAGGGAGTGTGTACATCTGCGTTCGTTGGGGGTCATGTATTCATAAAGTTATTATTTTAGATTTTTTAGATTTGCAGTCAACTATGTTTAAGTATCATGTTTGCATTGTCTTGCACTAGGTCTGAAAGCCGTCCTATTTCAC
This sequence comes from Engystomops pustulosus, assembly GCA_019512145.1. Taxonomy (NCBI): domain Eukaryota; kingdom Metazoa; phylum Chordata; class Amphibia; order Anura; family Leptodactylidae; genus Engystomops; species Engystomops pustulosus. The sequence continues at coordinate 253,154,505 of CM033642.1, read as the reverse complement.
TCCTGGCTAATTGAATTCTATAACACACCACAGTCTCTGTTTATTTGTTTCTGGGTTGGAGATAGCTAAGTTGTTTGTGAGGGACAATACTTTCTCCATCAATATTCCTCACACTTTTGAGAGTAATAATTACCCTCAGAGGGAGTGGAATTAAATCCAAGATGGCGGCACCCATGTGCCACCGGGTTTCATGCTCAGGCCAGCTTTGCAGGAGGCATTTATAATTTAACACCCGTGAATTGCTCAGCCCAAATGTGCGGGTACTATTGGGTGTTAAACCTTGTAAATGCCTCCTGCAATTTGAAATCCGGCCAGCACATGGGCGTCACCATCTTGGATTCGATTGCCACCCCATGTGAGGTTATTATTACTATACTAATAGTGGAGGATAGAATAGAGAACAGTATAGTGTCCCTCACAAACAAATTGCAACCACAAACAAAATAAGCAGAGATGAGGGGTTATAGAATTCAATTAAGAAGCCAGGAGTGAAATAGGGCGTTCAGACTAGTGCAAGACAGAATGCATACACCATACTCCATACACTTGCAGCTGATTTTGACTAATAGTACGTCACATGTTGGTAAGGGGAATAGATTTATTGGAAATTATCTAATACCTCCCCCTCACAGTTACACACACATTACGAGTGGTCAACCCTTTGGGGAGCCATTTGCCTCTATCCTGCCTCATCTCTACCTGTATGCCAACCCTGTGGGGATACTGACTTGTCTTCCTCCATTTGTATGTTCCAGTGGGACTTTTTGGATTGATGGTGTATGATATAGTTATTTGTTTACTTAAGCACTTGCACTTTCCATTTAATTGCACATGCGCATATCATGTACTTTATATGTTCTCATTTGATGATTCTGATCGACAGGGATTGTGTTTAGGACTACAGATTGTTTTACTTGACGATATTAGGATAATTGTTGATTCTGTTACATTTATAGAGTGAGGTCACTAGAGTATGTACCAGTTTTGGCAAAGGGCGATACGTGGAGGACCCTACCTGGGTCCCCACCCCATGACATTTTTTGTACTTTATATTTTTAATGTTTAAATGTGTTTTTGTAAGTTTGATTTATCCTGATATATCATAATGTTGTCCATATATTTGTGTTCTATTTGGCCACTGTCTGTGAATTGTTGGTTTTTGTAGTATATGTTACCCTTTTTGCACAGGGCCGTTTATGATTGTATTGTCCGGTGCCATCCACCTTTGATATTTAAATTGGTCAACCCCTTTGTTCAAGTTTTTACCAACCAGTGTTGATCACGAATGTAGAGGCTGAACCAATCATTCAAGATATGAGGACTGTGCAGAGCCCTGCATCTGTACCTGACTTCCTCTATCAGTCACAGATGAAGATTGAGAATGCTTATCATCTATGTCTGTGTTATATTTCGGCTAGTGCACTACTATACGCCTTACAGTCGGTGACGTCATCATCGTAACAAACTGTTAGCATTCCAATTAGAGCCTTTAAAGCTAATTCCGTGGTATGAGGATAGAGATGCCGCAAAGCTTTGAAGGTAATTTTCACTTCAAAACAAGTTAACGCAGAGTCACCTGTTTCACTACCCTCTCACGGGAATTTCCAAAGGAAAAAAATATTCCGTGACAGTTCCCTGTTATTTTCAGATTGGCGCACTGTTTGCTCTGACCTTGCAGCGGAATCAAGTCTTCCACAGTCCGTGACCTTGCAGTCATTAAAATCTAATCACACACTGGGCAGCTTTCCATATTCATTAGGATGAAGAAGATAGATTGAACACGCTTTGAAGTGACCAATACATTCATCGCCAATTTCCCTTCCTTCTCAACAATCTTAGCCTAGTTAGGAATATTAATTGATTTAAGATACTGAACTGTTTGGTGCCAAAAACATTAGCATAACTATTAAAGTGCAATATGTTTGCATGCAATAAGGGCTGTTTTCACATTGAATCTGAAGATTGGCTTGAGTTTGGTAAACTGGGGTTGCTAGGAGCACATTGCCATAAAGTTCAATCACATTGGCGTTGTTTTTCATCATGTCTGGGAGTTCATTGATTTCCATAGATGTCTACAAAGACATTGGGGCTCATTAATACTGGGTATGGGGGGGTCATTTACTAAGGCCCAATCACGTTTTGTCTCATGGTTATCCAAATATTTCGTGATTGACGCCGATTTTCCCTAATATTGCCCCAGGATTTGCGGGGCATCGCGGCACAGGAAGTGAATGAGAGCGCGGGCACGGTGCGCGCATGGTGGCGACGGAGCGCCGTAACCTCCCTGCCGCGAAGCAGCTAAAAACACTAACAAACTAGTTCGGCACCGCTCAGCCTGAGCTGGTGACTCGGTGTAGCTCCCCCTTATACTGCCAATTCTAAGTGGTAGGTTTCCTTTAAAGGAGAATGCCAGTATTTATGAGACAGACGGTCAGGGGGCGGAGTTGGGAATTATTGGAGTATTGTTTCTGTACTATAAAACCTTTTTACCGTGTGTTTATTTATTGCCGAACAGGAATTGCACAAACAACAAATTCAATAACATTAAAGGGAAATGACATTTCCACAAGGAATACTTAGTCTAGCAAAAACAGTGAAACAATGTTAAAGCCGGGCGCTATAAATGTAGCATGTCAGCCCGGCCGCATTGCAAATCACTTTCCTTCTGCTCGCTCTAATGCAATGTCAGATTTAACAGACACGGCGTTCCATTATTCCTCATCATGTTCTATACATATTTCCAATACAAATTTTTTGCAGCCTGTGTGGGTTTAGGACAAATGGAAATGAAAAACATAATTCACAAAATATATTCTGAAAGTGGCTTTTCATGTGCGAATAATAAATGCGCAGAACAGCCTCTAGGCAAGTTGTTGAGGCAAAAAAAAAAAAAGTACTGGTGTCATGAAGAAACATTAGAATCCTTCCTCGGGGAAATGAGGGTAGGGAGAGGATGTGTCTTGATAGACCAAATGACCTTTACAAAATCTTGAAAAAAAAGCTCTTGTGTCTTTATTATTATGTTGGAATAAGTTTTTGCAAATTGTCCTCAGCGATGTCGACTTCTACCTGAATTATTCTATCACTCTCTTTCCAACAAAGCTGATTACATATTTATGCTTGGAAACACAAATCTCCTGCTCTAAACATCACATTTACAGGTAGCGTAACGTTGTTATTATCTTTCCCTTTTGTCTTTACTTTGATAAATAATCCCAGGAAAGAAATCAGACGGAGGGAAGGCACCATGTGATCAGATGGAGGGAAGCAATTTTGGTGACATGAGATGAACGACTTGGCTTACGGGAAGATTTCCTAAATAGGCACAGCTCGAAGTAGGTCGTGAAGAAAGTGGTGGATGTGGTTGTTTTGGGGATTGGAGAGATTCGTATGAATGTGGCCAAAATAATACCGTTGGTTAGATCTCTATTATGAAGAACAAAACCGATAAGACACAGATGAGCGTACAATATTAAAAACACTAGTTTATTGAATTTGATTAAAATAGGAACATACAGACAATAGAGTGGTCAATGGCAAACCATACAGGTGCCGGCCAGCGTGAAAAAGGGAGGCTAATAATACATACAAAATGTCAAATAAACGTGCTTTGTGCAACGCAAAAGTGCGATGCTGCATGAATGTTTTACAGTACAAACAATGCAAAGATAAATATCACAAGGCACATAAAGTATTGGGTTGGGAGGATCAATAAAATACATATACCTGATGGTAAGGTGTAGTGAAGCCCATACAAGGAGGTGCTGCCGGCACCACCCTGACACGTGTTTCATCCGACGGACGTTTCTGTGCCCTGTTCCAAAAAGGATGTACACCTATTGTATGACATTGTTGATCCATTAGTCAGGTAGGTTTTTATTTTATCCTCTATTAGAATGTCTGCACCTATAGATAGGTTTTTTATAACGCTTGCACCATCAACGAGTTTAACCATTCAAATACCCAAGGCAAAGATGATGGCGTCACGGGGAGCCACAATCCTAGTGAAAATGGCAGTGCACATGTACCCCGCATTTTAGGGGTAACACCTGCGACAACTGATCCCAGGTGATACCGGTGTGTGTCGGATTCAGGTATTTAAACCAAACTTTTGTTTAGGGTTTAGGCCAAACTCAATGAATCAAAACCCTAGTGGGTCCCTCATCACTATGTAGCACCGTATGGAGGAATCATATGGCCACATGCAGCTGCCCGAGGGACAGCGAACTCACAGTTTCCCCTATAAAGACTCCATGCACTCTCTACAATTACTTAGTTACAGTGGTACATTGAGGGAAAAACAACATTGTCCATCAAGTTCAACCAAGGGATAAAAAGGACATGGCAACGAAGGAAGAAGAAAATGTGAGAAATTAAGTTTATTACAATTTAAGAATCAATTTTGAGGCAAAATGTACTATATATTATCATAAGAAGAGGGAATAGATATTTTTTGTAAGGTTAAAACATGTATTATATTAATCGTAAATAAAACATTCAACTATAATAGATTCACCTGGACACCTCCAAATAAATGATAAATAGTGATGAGCGGACCCTTTTAGTTTGGTTCGTGAGTTTGCGTCTAAATTGTTCTGAAAGTTTGGCTCGGGTCCAGGGCATAAACCTGAACAATAACCCCGCAGTGTAACACCCGTCGCTCTGGTGGCCTTTAAACAATCAACACCAGCGATAAGGGTTTACCGTGGTTGTGGTTAGGTCCAAACGCACACGTCATCACGGCAATTTCATGGGCAGGTTCTGTCTTCATATCCCTAATGCTAATCTATAAAGGCAAACGTGTATCAGTATCATGTATGTGCATTATCGTTGTTATATATGAAATAATAACAATTTGTGAGAAATAAGGAGGAGTGGAGCAGATTGTACATATTGGGGCTCATTTACTTACCCGGTCCTGTCGCGATCCGCAGCGCGTCTCCAACGGGAGATGGGTCTTCCGGCGACTCACTAAGGTGTTGCACCCATGTCCACTAGGTGTCGCTGAGGTTCGCCGAGGTCCGCCTATTCTGGTGCGTGACACATCTTTTTAAAAATTACCGGGTTTTTTCCGAATCGTGGGTTTTCCGACGGCCACGCCCTTGTTTCCGTCACATGCAAGCCGGGGCTGATGCGACAATACGATCGCGTGCGTCAAAAACCTGGGGCAATCGCGGCAAACCGATAATTTTCGGGGAAACCCACACAAAATGAGCGATTCAGGCCCTAGTAAATGAGCCCCATTGTCTTATGTACATGTAGCATGTTATAGAGCAGGAGGAACAGAGCAGACTGTCTATAGTGTCCTCTCTGTAGACAGCATATTATAGAGCAGGAGAAGCTGAAGAGATGGTACATAGTGTCCTATCTGCAGGCAGCATGTTATAGAGCAGGGGAGCTGAAGAGATGGTACCTAGTGTCCTATTCGCCGACAACATGTTATAGAGCAGGAGGAGTCAGCAGATAGTACATAGTGTCCACCTGCAGGTAGTATTTCAGAGAAAACCAGGGGCGGCACTCACAAGTTTGTGCAGAAGTTTATTGAAGCAACAGAGTGAAGAAGTGGGACATAATGCAGACCGCGGCAAGCGACGGGCCGTTTTGCGCCTGTGTGGCTTGAAAAAGCGCACACAGGCGCGAAACGGCCCGTCGCTTGCCGCGGTCTGCACTTATGTCACGTACTTCACTCTGTTGGCTTACAAAAACTTCCTGCACGAACTTGGTGAGTGGCCGCTCCATGTTTTCTCGAAATAGTGCCATTGGTTTCTCTCGATCTATCTGTAAGGCTGAGCACCACATCAGTGCCAGCCCGGACTCCTTTACTGGAGAAGTACGCACGGGGTGAAAGTGTCTCAAGGGTAGTGCAGGGCACTTATCTTACACCTACCTGACGGTATCATGTTATAGAGCAGGGAAGCTGAACAGATTACATAAAGTACATAAAAATTTACTATGGTCTGTGGTCAGTTTTCGTCGTTTCTGTGACCCTGCACGTTCATGGATGTGCTATTCTTCATGCAACACAAATTTCTGCACTGAAGGGGGCGTTCCGGTGCTCAGATGAACCATGCGCCACATTTACCATGCAAAGTCTGACAGAATTGTGTTGCACAAAAAAGTGAGGCACTCTGTCGGAGCAGTGCAGGGGGCCCCAGAAATCCTGAATCTAGTGCTCTCTGCACACTACACAAAGCAAAACTGCACATAGTACCGACTGCACTGTTTTAAGTAAATGTGCCGTGTGTCTTATCTGCAGGTAGCATGTTATAGAGCAGAAGAAGCTAAAGATATTGTACATAGTGTCCTATCTGCAGTGCACCTTTAACATAGGGAGTGCAACACATTTCTGTTGGACTCTGTATGATAAATGTTGTGCTAGGTCCAACTTTGCACCGGAACACCCCTTAAAGTATTGAAATTTGTTGTGTGAAGAATAGTGCAGCCGGGTTATGCGCGGCACATAGGTGGTGCAGACATTTGTTAAATACAAAGAATGTGCAAAGTCCAACAGAAAACTGGTGCAAGGACCTTCGTAAATGTTGCTCAGTGTCTTATGTGCAGGCAGCATGTTAAAGAGCAGGAGGATCTGAGCAGATTGTACATAGTGTCCTATCTGCAGGTAACATGTTATAGAGCAAGAGGAACTGATCAGATTGTACATAGTGTCCTATCTGCAGGCAGCATGTTATAGAGTAGGAGGAGCTGAGCAGATTGTACATGGTGTCCTATCTGAGGGCAGCATGTTATAGAGCAGGAGGTTTAGAGCAGATTGTACATAGTGTTCTATCTGCAGGTAACATGTTATAGAGCAGTAGGAGCTGAGCAGATTGTACATAGTGTCCTATCTGCAGGCAGCATGTTATAGAGCCGGAGGAGCAGAGCAGATTGTACATAGTGGGGGTAATTTACTAAGGACCCGAATCACGTTTTTCCGTCGGGTTCCCCGAATAATACAGTTTTCCCTTATTTGCCCCGGGTTTTTGGCGCTGGCATGCAAGCGCCGGAAATGGGGGGCGTGGCTGTTGGAAAACCCGACGGATTCGGGAAAAAAACGCTGTATTTTTTAAAAAAATGTGTCGCTTGACACGCACTTACCTGCACCCGGCTATCTGGTGAACTCAGTGAACTCCGACGGACTTCAGCGCAGCAGCGACAACCTGGTGGACATCGGGCGCACTACCTTAAGGAATCGCGGAAAGACATGAATCAGCGTCGGAAAACCCGCCGCTGGATCGCAAATGGACCGGGTAAGTAAATTTGCCCCAGTGTCCTGTCTGCAGGCAGCATGTTATAGAGCAGGAGAGTCTGAGCAGATTGTACATAGTGTCCTATCTGCAGGTAGCATGTTATAGAGCAGGAGGAATCTGAGCAGATTGTATATAGTGTCCTATCTGCAGGCAGCATGTTATAGAGCAGGAGGGGGTTAAGCAGATTGTATATAGTGTCCTATCTGCAGGCAGCATGTTATAGAGCAGGAGGAGCTGAGCAGATTTGACATTACACACAACACTCTGCATTCAGAAAGGAACTAGTACTATCTGCTCAGCAGCCACAAGCGATAGGATTTGTAGAGATGAGGCCGAACATAAAAATGATGGGACTCGTTATTCGAGACGAACTTTTCCCGATGCTCGAGGCTAGTCTCGAATAACGAACCCCATTGAAGTCAATGGGAGACTCGAGCATTTTCAGGGGGACCAAGGCTTGCACGGGAAGCTTGGCCAACACCTGGGAACCTCAGAAAAGGATGGAGGAAACACCCACGGAAATGGACAGGAAACAGCAGGGGCAGGGCATGCATGGATTGCCTCTGAGGCTGCATAATCGCAACATTATGCCAAAATTATGGGCAACAGCATGGCCATGACAGAGTGACCAGAATGAGCTGATAGAATTATCAAAAACACATACAAGAATTGACCCTGACACTATAGGGGACGGCATGCAGAGGCAGCGGCAGCAGGCTAGAGAGTGTCATGGCGACATACCCTAAATGGACTCCGGCTTCAAACCAATGGGTGGCAGAGAGGAACCAAAGGAGGTGAGCAAGAAGCGCTCAAATAATATCGGTACATGATAAAAGTTTGCCAGTATATTTTGTGGATTACACAGCAGGGTGGCGACAAAGTTAACATGGAAGCCATGAAAACAACCCAAAATTCTGCCTAACACAGCTCGTTTGATAAGGGGACCATGTATGGAGGCAGTGAACTAGTAGTAGATTAAAGGTGCTGCAGTTAAAACTATGTTAGTTGGATCTTGGCATGGAGCTGGCGCTCCGCTGCCAGGCGAGCTTTCGCCAATCCAAGCCCCTGTCTATAGGCTACTCCCCAAACAGCACTTCTAAGAACCTTTTGTATAAGATCAAGTGTAGTAGCGTTCTTATAAGTTTAGGATATGGCGGGTGAGGGGAATGTAAACAGCTGCGCAAGAAGCGCTGAAATAATATCGGTTAATCATAAAAGTTTGCCAGTATATTTTGTGGATAACACAGCAGGGTGGCGACAAAGTTAACAACTTTGATGTGGAATCCATGAAAACAACCCAAATTTCTGCCTGACACACCTCGTTTGATAAGGGGAGGATGTATGGAGGCAGCTATATGGACGACTTTTGGAGGTAGCAATGGAGACAACGTGTGGAGGCTGCTATGGAGACAATTTAATTTGGATAGTGCCTGTATGCGGCAGTCCCAAAAAGTTTTCAAACCAGAGGAGCAGGTAGGTGTCCCTCCAGAAAAATGGAATAGATTGAGTGCCTGTATGTGGCAGTCCCAAAAATGTTTCAAACCAGAGGAGCAGGTAGGTGGCCCTCCAGTAAAATGGAATAGATTGAGTGCCTGTATGTGGCAGTCCCAAAAAGTTTTCAAACCAGAGGAGCAGGTAGGTGTCCCTCCAGAAAAATGGAATGAGTCCCAGTAACTTCAGACATGAACCTAGGGAGTGTAGCTCTGCGGCGTTCCCCTGCTCCCTCATCAGCAGGTGGTGTCTCACCCCGCCCAGGACCACGGCCTCTGACCCCTGCAGTAGTTGGACGCCCACGTCCCCGCCCTCGTCCTCTACCCCTAGCCCTCGGGTTAAACATTTTTAAAATGAGAGTTATAACTTTAATTTTTTTTTAACTTTTTTTTGTGTTTTTTGTTTTTTTTTGTGTTTTTTGTTTTTTTTTGTGTTTTTGAGTTTTTAAAACCAAACGATGCTATCCTATTGCTATGGCTATTTTCTAGCCAAGTATGAAAGCACACTACTATGCCAGATGAGATGACACTGAGTTATTAAACAAAATAAACGTAAAATAAAAAAGGACAAATGGCAGACTGTGCCTAATTGAAATCCAACCCCTACTAAATTTTCCCACTTTGGTGTTTGAGGTGGATATGTGTGCCACTAAGCGCAAAACACAGCGGTAGCAAGTCCCCCTGCTAATTCCTCACAAAATGGTACTAGATGCAAATAAAAATAAAAAAAGTAGAACGTTATTGTAGCCCTAAGAAGGGCTGTTGGGTTCTTGGAGAATCACTCCTGCCTAACAGTAAGCTAATAGAACACCACGCTTCCCTGACCAGCAGCAGCTCTCTCCCTACGGCATCCGACACAGAATGACCGAGCGCGCGGGCAGCGGCTAGTCTACCCAGGGTCACCCTAATCTGGCCCCAACCACTGCTATCGACGTTAGGGTACCCGTCATGCTGGTGGAGTGCAGAGTCTCCTGGCTTGTGATTGGCTCTGTTTCTGGCCAGCAAAAAGGAGCTGCCATTTTCTCGAGCGGGCGAAGTATTCGTCCGAGCAACGAGCAGTTTCGAGTACGCTAATGCTCGACTGAGCATCAAGCTCGGACGAGCATGTTCGCTCATCTCTAATAGGATGCATATGTGATGTGACAAGTTTCCTTTAAGACATATTTCTCTACATATTCTAGAAAAAGTCAATAAAAACTAATACAAAACATACAAATGACAGATTGCTGGTGGGTGTGAAAGCTTCCCTTCTTCCAGAAATCTCAAGAATGTCAACCAGTATTAAAGAATTAACCAAATGTGAATTAACTTGTCTTCTATTATTACTCTTCATTCTGCTCTTCGCCCTGACAACCTCTCTATTGTACACATTGTACACTCCACGCTGCCCCTCACTCTGTGATGCACACCTTGCCACTAGCTCTTTCATTTGTTACTACACAACCAAAGGTTTCTGTGCGCAGAACTGTTCTTGTTACTCACGGCAAGCAATCCGGGCCCGGCTTTTATTTTCCCACATCAGAGGGGAATCACAAACTGATTGTAGGGTCCAACTTCTGGGACCCTCTCTAAACACGAGAACGGGATTGGAGTCACAGCCCCTGAATTATTGTGAAGGATATTAATCGTAGTTTCCCTTTAAGCTGGTCATACACATTGGGGCAAATTTACTTACTCAGTCCGCGGATTCACTAAGATTGTGCGCTCAGTCCGAATCAGACAGAAAACTGGTGTATTTTTATCCCTTGCTGCGTCTGTGTCTGCGCCACAATATTGGTGCTTTCCTGATATTCACAAATTGTTCTTTTTTTGGCGTACTATTTGGTCACCGATTGGGAATTCAACACTTTTCCTTAGTTTTCAGACACGGTTTTTGGTGCATTTTTTGGCGGACACTTAGGACGCAAAAAGCTGATTTACAGAAGTTCTATTTCACCTTCATGAATGTGGAGACAGTTCTAACCCTTTTTGGTCCTGCGCCATAATCTAACATCCCAGTGAAAATTATAACACAAAGGCGGATATTTATCATACGCTGATAGCCCCGTCGCTGCAAGTTCGCAGCCCGATACATCAAGAGGCTTCTGCCTCATACGTGAAAAGTCGCCGGCAGCAGCGAGTGCACAGGTGCGGGGACAGTAACGCCCCGCGCCGGCTCACTCCCCACTGGCGTGAAGGTGGCGAATCAAGCTAGCACTAAGCTACCATTTGCGATTATTTCAGTGCTGATAAATATGCCCCAAATTGTGCAAGGACTCCGTGCCAAAATTGATAAATGCCCCACTATATTTGAGGGGAGTCCAGCAGGATTTCACATGATCCACAGATGTTAACCTAACAGGACACATTTACTTAGATTGTCGGAAACTTCAGTAAAAGTGCATTGTCCGTGTATAATGATCAGTGATTCACTAAGATTGTGCGCCAGAAATCATGAATCTGTCGCTTCCCGGCACTGGCCAGACAGAGTTTACCAACTTTTTTGTGATGCACCTTTAACATAGGGGGTGTAACAGACTTTGCAAGTTAAATACGGCGCTCGGTCAAACGTGACAAAAGTGTCATGTGCAACACAATAGCGGCGCAGACACTTCTTAAATACCTGTGCAAGGAGTTTTCACCTTTCACCATCAGAAATGTGGTGCAAAGCCCTTAGTAAATGTGCCCCAATGTGTATGGGCAGTCCTACTTGTATTACCAGTAGTGGATTATAATATAGGAGCTTTGGGCGGTAGCTTGGTGCCCATTGCCACTCAGCAAATTGTACACTCAGGACCTTCACTCATTCTCATACACAATACACATGTACACAGGAACTTTAAAGGTCCTCCAAATGTCCTGAAACCATGGATTAAAAGCGGGCAGAAGGGAAACATCCTCCATTCCCCAAGAAGCTGATTCTAGTACCAGTCCCAGAAGTGATTCCAGACTTATAGGGGTATAATAGTCATACAGCCCAGGGCCTAAGGAGGTCTTCATTTGCACCTTGGGATACCCCTACGCTGCAGAGGCTGTAAACGCAAAATTCTGACTTTCCTTGAAAACCTAAGCCGATCGCACTGCTACCTCCACGCGCTGCACTCCACATTTAGCATGTAAATGAAAGCTAAAGCTGAAATGTATTCCTCCTCCATTCTTGTTTCAGTGTTTAAAAGGAATATCAAAGGTACATTTCCCGGCTCCAAGTCTTCATTGGTATTCCTATAGTATCACATGGCATAATCTGCAGCTGAAGTGATTCGCATTTAACAATAATAAAATCTCCTATTTGTACCCTTTCTGGCCTCTCGCTAAAAATGGGAAATAATTAATTAATAACTAAAAGGAAATGTTGCATTTATTTTCAATTCAATTTCAATTCATGAATCAAAGTTTATTTAACCAGGGCAGATACATTTTATAAACACCCAGAAGAATAGAAAAGCTATTTACCATTTTCAATATAAATGAGATGTCGGAACAGAGTTATAATTCCGGGCACACGTTTCGTGTTCTGCTGTAAGAATTTACAACTGATTAAAAGGCGAGTGTATCAATATTTCATCATCTGATATTCAGACAGGTAGATCACTTTCTATCACTTACTTTGACCTTGAGATGAGGAGACGACCTTTACACTTTCCTGCTTTGAACCTAATCATCCGAAATAAACACTGGGTATTTAGAGGCAGACGGTGGAGTTTGGTAAAGTTGCTTTTAGTAAGTGTGAAGTAAGTGGGATGAGGATGCTAATGGCGGCTGTGGAGGATTACAGGCTGCTTTATTCTGCATTGTATTAGCACATTTTAAACTCATTTATTGGGACTGAATTTCATTTGCGGAAAAGGTGATCTTAAAGTAGAAGTCTATTTTTCGCACTGCATTGGCTCCATGGTTTCGATGCACATTAGGTAACACAATTTGATGTAATTTACATTAAAGGACTTGGCCACTTTTTGTAATGTGTGTGTAAGTGTGTGGGGAGCAGTATATTAGGTAATTTACCAATATACATCTATCAATAGTTCTGCTCCGCTTTCTTGATATATAAAGTGAAGTCTCCTGTCTTTTACCTCATCAGCCAGACATTCCTGACCATAAAATGGCCGCAGATGGAGGGTCCTGTGATCTCTAATTGTCCATGTACAATCGCCCTACCATGACCTAATTTATAGTATTAATAAATATAAGATCAAGGTCCTGGCAGGGTGATTGTTCATGGACCGATAGAGATCACATTATCCTCTATCTGCAGCCATTTTATGGTCAGGAATGTCTGACTAATGAGGTAACAGACAGGAGGCTTCACTTTACAAATCTAGAAAGCTGTGCAGAACATAAAGAAAAAAATGAGGTAAAGTGACCTCTTTAATATATTTTATCTAGGTAAGAGTTGGAATGCCTAAGCATTACACCATACAGCTCTATGACATTTAGTCACATTATACTATCCTGGGAGTCATTAATTGCTAAGAACTCTTGACTACCGGCCACATTCGAGGGGTTGTCAAGAGGTTGTCATGGCTCCAATCTTCATTCTTCCTAAAACGGCTTCTTATCTGACCATGGATTTAGCCAGTATTACTGTACATTCATCTCTATGAACAGCATAGACCACGGTCAGGTGTTGCACTGTTTTTGAAAGAAGGTAGACAAGTTTTTCAAGCTTTGGACCTTTGACCTTTTCCATATCTGCATCTTTTTGGCTTTCCGAAGTCCCGTAGAATTCAATGGAATTTACAAATCAGCTTACAAGGAGGACAAAACCCAGAAATCTTCTTGATATTGAGCAGGTTAGGGAGATATGATGCCCCCTGTTCTACAGAAAGCCAGTGGTTCCTCTTGTTGAACTACCAAGATCATACATTTATTCTTTTCCCGCTTGTTATGTATTGTATTGTATTATTATTGTTATACATATGACACAAACCTTCTACTGCTCTACTCATCTTCATATTCTTCCTCGGTCCTCACCTGTTTCTTTTTCCTGCATATGAAATACCCACTTAATAATAACCATGTGTGACTGGAGACCAGCATATAATGGGTTTAGTGGCTATTTCCATTTGGGACCAGTCCAGAGTGACCAGAGAAGGTCCAGGAGGAGAGGGATAGGAGCAGTGCACTAATTGACAGCATAAGTATCATTTGTTCTATTTTTTTGCCATTCTGAGACTTCATAATAATATCAGCCCAACAGTAGTTTTAACGTCACATAAAAAAATGAACAATTACTAAAAAATTTGACACCACTTATGGTACCAAAAATCTCCACTTGCACATTAATTTGAATACAGTCAGATGCAGGCATATAAGAGATTTAATGAAGGGACTATAAATATGCAGTACTTTACAAACACATCCAGACTCCTTCTCCAGCTCTACAGTACATCAGAAGAGGGATGGCTCAACTAAAGAAGACAGCAAACCCCCTGCATCACCAACACAAAGAAGAACCAAGCCTCTTTTTGCTATCTTGTAAGGCAGCTCCCCCTTACCATCAAGAATGACTTTTGGGAAACCTAATACCTTCATTGGCAAAGCTTACTCTCTGTCCCTAGTCAAAAGCCTCTCACTCTGCTGATCCTTACACTGTACTGAAGAGATGCAACCACATGAAAACAGCGCTGTCTACCGTTTGGAATCTGTTCCATCTGGAACTGGTACTGGATATACTGGTTTGGTTTTAATCCCATATGATATCAGTAAGCTTCCTGAAAGTCATGCTGGATGGTAAAGGGGCTGCCTTAGAAGGTAGCAAAAGAGGAGGAGTTTTCCTTGTACCATTCTGGAAAACTTATTTGCATATTTCCCCAATTCCCCTAGTGCAGCATCAAGGGCTACAAGTCTATACATGCCTGCAAGGCGTCCTTAAAGGGAACCTGTCCCCAGGAGACCCATTTTTAGCACTCCCCCAGTCCCCACAGAGTACAGTACATACACTGCCAAAGTGTTTTTGTATTAAAAATTGGTTTTACAGAAAAAAAGATATGTTATATTGTACCTTTCATTAGCATGTGCTGTGTGACTAGGTAGTTGCCAAATGGGAGGGTCTGGAAAGGAGCAGTTCCCCCCACCCGTGGGAGAAAGCTCCTCCATGCGACCTTTTCAAATATAGGAAAACACCCATCACTTGGCTTAGCGACGCCCCCTGCTCCTCTACAGCCAATCCCGAGTGTGGGGAGTTATTCATACATTTGAAAAGGTCACATGTTTCCCAAGGGTGGGGGATAACTGCTCCTTTCCAGCCCCTCCAATTGGGCAACTGCCTAGTCACACAGCAGATGCTAATGAAAGGTACAATATAACATATCTTTTTTTCTGTTAAACCAATTTTTTTATACAAAAACACTTTGGCAGTGTATGTACTATGCTCTGTGTGGACTGGGGGAGTGCTAAAAATGGATCTCCTGGTGACAGGTTCCCTTTAACTGGTAAACTCTCCGTAAGGAGAACTCAAATAAAGGGAAAAAGATTGAAAACGATCCCCAATGGGGTGCTCTCCATGAGCCACCTTGGCTCGTGTGCATATAGCCCTTTTTGCAGGGTAGCGGTATCACGATGAAACGAAGCCCGGTCACGGTCTGCTGCTCCTCCAGCCGAAAATAGAATACACTGGTTCCAAGAAAGGGAGCCGGGGGTATATAGAATATAGAAGTGGGTCGGCTACACCTTAAGGGCGCTGCCCACCGGTATAGGAGTGAACACTGACTCAACAGCAGAAAAGTAATGAAAATTTTACATTTATTGGTGCCATTCAACACATAACATAAAGTGATTAAAAGCCTTAAAAACTAGAGTTATAGATCCTTTTTATATTTACAAATACTACATAATTACCAATTTCCTTCATACCCTGTATTCAACATCATAATTCCCATAATCCCGACCTTAGAAGGAACAGTAATCACAAGACCATCTCATCCATTGCCAGCAATTTGGAATAGTCACTCTTACAGTCTGTCTGGAAATTACATGATATCTTATATGCTATTTATTTCCATAGTCTACAGACTGCAGCTCAATACAGAAAGTTAGAGAGTTCTGTGAAGGACTACTTTATAAAAGTGGAATTTTAAAATAGATAAATCTGCTATGACCTTGAGAGATGCCCGGCATTGTATTCTGTACCGTTCTACAGTAGACTTACATTACTCTAAATCAACATATAAACTATTGCATAAAATAATCGTATTGTCTGGCAGACCAGATCCAGGACATCATACATGAAAAACATTCCAAAGATTTATTATCCTTGAATATAGATTTTCTTGTAGCTAGATTTCAATAGCAGCGCCGAAAAGTAAAATACGTCTACCTGTAGAACTGATTGAATTTGCAATTTTCCTGTCTGGAGAATAGTTTTTTCGACACCTTAGGGCATTTGTAACAGATCATCATCTTCTTGCTTTTCTTTGCAGAATTTAAGCTTGAGAATTGATGTGTTTGCAGTAATTTATTTGTGTGAAATGTATTTTATGCATTTCTAAAAAAATGAAGCTGTTACCATAATAATAACCACAACAGTCCTCCGGCTATTTTTTCTTACAAATATCAACTATTCCCAAGCAGAACTTGAGCAGGATGGTGAGTTTCGAGTCGTTCATGTGACCAGAACTCATTGCTCATTGACTATCTGCAACACTGTGATTTGCATTCCTTCTCTTCTTATGTATAGTGGGTACAGAAAGTATTCAGACCCCTTTAAATTTTTCACTCTTTGTTTCGTTGCAGTCAATTGATAAGATCAAAACATTCTTTTTCTTGCTCATTAATGTGCACTCTGCACCCCATCTTGACGGAAAAAAACTGAAATGTAGATAATTTAGCTCATTTAGTAAACATGAAAAACTAAAATATATCACATGGTCATAAGTATTCAGCCCCTTTACTCAGTATTGAGTAAAAGCAGCTTTTGAGTTAGTACAGCCATGAGTCTTCTTGGGAAGATGCAACAAGATTTTTACACCTTGATTTGGGGATCCTCTGCCTCTTCCTTGCAGATCCTCTCCAGTTCCCTGGTGAACGTTGGTGGAAGCCGTTTTCAAACCTCTCAATTTCAGAGATACTCAATTGGGTTTAGGTCAGGGCTCTGGCTGGACCTCTCAGGAATGGTCACAGAGATGTCCTGAAGCTGCTGATTTGTTATTTAAGCTGTGGCTTAGGTCATTGTCTGAACCTTCAGCCCAGTCTGAGGTCTGTAGCACTCTGGAAGAGGTTTTCATCCAGGATATATCGGTACTTGGCCGCATTCATCTTTCCTTCAATTTTAATTAGTTGTCCTTTCCCTGCCACCATAGATCCTTTCATATGTCTTTCACTGAGAAGAGGGTTCCATAGGCACATTCTGCCATAAAGCATTGAATGGTGGAGGGCTGCAGTGATAGTTGACTTTGTGGAATTGTCTCTCATTTCCCTACTGCATCTCTGGAACTCAGTCACATTGATCTTGGGGTTCTTCCGTACCTCTCTTACAAAAGCTCTGCTCCCACGATTTCTTAGTTTGGCTGGACAGCCAGGTCTGGATAAAGTTCTGGTTGTCCAAAATGTCTTCCATTTAAGGATTATGTAGGCCACTGTGCTCTTAGGAATCTTGAGTGCTGCAGGAATTCTTTTGCAACCATGGCCAGTTCTGCACCTTGCAAATTCTGTCTCTGAGCTCCTTGGGTAGTTCCTAAGACCTAATTATTCTCATGTGCTGTGACGTTAACTGTGATGTCTTATATAGACAGGTGTATGCCTTTTCTAATCAACTCCAACTCAGTTTAATTAAACACACCTGGACTCCAATGAAGGAAAACCATCTCAAGGAAATGGACAGCATGGTTAAATATGAGTGTCACAGCAAAGTTACTGAATACTTATGATCATGTGATATTCAATTTTTGTCTTTTAATAAATTAGCATAAATGTCTAAATTTCAGTTTTGTCTGTGAAGATGGGGCATAGAGTACATTAATGAGCAAAAAAAGAACTTTTTTGATGTTACCAATTGGCTTCAATGAAACAAAGAGTGAACATCTTAAAACTGGGTCTTAGTACTTTCTATACCCACTGTATATCTTGCTCCCATGATTTTTGACAAGTGTTACTGGAAGGGTTAAGGTCAAGCAACGATATGTTGGAATCTACAAGTGGATCTCATTATCGGTGCAGATAGCTATGCGGTAAGTAACCCCAGGGTCCCACAGCAAATCTTGGAATGAGTCTTTCTCTATCACAGCTACCTTCAGCAGTAAGGGTCATAACTTTAGAAAGGAAGTTGGAGGAATGGGAAATTAAATACGGTTTAATAAATATAAATGTAGAGTTCTGTACTTGGGCCGAGGAAAGAAAAAGTATTGTTATGTTCTAAACAGTCAATTACTTGGTAAAACTGCAGATGAAAAAGACTTGGGGGTTTTGGTGGATGGTAAACATCATTTTAGTGACCAGAGCCAGGCGGCTGCTGCTAAAGCAAATAAAATTATAGGATGTATCAAGGGATGAATAGATTCTCATGATAAGGACATAGTTTTGCCCTTGTACAAATCCCTGGTCAGACCACACATGGAATATTGTGTACAGTTTTGGGCACCAGAGTATAAAAAGGACATAGTAGAACTGTAACGGGTGCAGAGGAGAGCAACCATGGGTATTAGGGGAATGGGGGGATTGGAATATAATGATAGATCATTAAACTTGGGGTTATTCAGCTTGGAAAAAAGATGGTTGAGGGTAGACCTCATTACAATGTACAAATACCTGAACGGGCAGTACACGGATCTCTCCAAAGATGATTTTATTAGCATCAAGACTTGGAATGGACCCCCACCATTGACGTGGGAGTCATCGGCATGTTGTAAATCCCTGTGGTCATTTTCCACTTGTTAAGGTGAACAAATGTTTTCGAGGAGTGTCACAAAATTGTGTGATATGAAGATCAACTGTACATGCATACCAGGACTTACAGACCACTTTGAATTTTAAGAAAGGAATATGTACATAAGTTTCCCAATTTGATTTGACAGGGAGCTATCTTTTATAAAGTGCTGTTAGACAGACATATAGTCTCCTTCCAGGAAAACCCCCTGCAAATGTATATGCTTGACAGCTATTCTTTACAACTCCCCCAGAGCCATTTATGCTTGGCCACATATGTGTTCTTTCCCAATCGAGAGAAGGGCACATGTCTCCTTATAGAGAATATACACAGGCTGTATGGAGAATTCTGGGAAAGTAATATGCAAAAAAAAGTTTGGAGCATGCAAAATAATTTGGGAAACGTGTAAAGGTTTATATTCTTTATATTATATATTTATATATTATATATATTCTTTATATTATAAAGAGTGGAAATCCTACCTGTGTCCCACCTTTCAATGGAGATGCCCCCCAAAAATTAGTTGCTGGGCCCCATGGATGTTATCCGTACCAATTACCTACTTTAAAATCAGAAAAATTCCCTGAAATCATTACATGAACATGACGGACCTGAATGTGTCACTTTCAATGATGTTGAAGAGGATGTGTGGCTCTACATGCAGTAAACTGATGGCAATGTATTATATATAATTCTATATAACGCGTGTTAATAGCTCACTCTATAAACTCTATTCCTTTATAGCTCAATGAATAGAAGCAATATAAAGATGTCTGCTTCCATAAAGCATAAGTATATTTCCAGATACTCCCACGTATCTCACTGCAACCATCTGGTCAATTTACTGAAATATACAGTATATTAGTTACTTCTATCTATAGCTGTGATGATAATTGACATAGAATATAGTATGTATGTAAGGATCTGCACCAACGAGAATTATCTATATTTATATATTCATTCATCGCATGATACAAGTTACTTTAACTTAAAGGGGTAGTCCATTGACAATTGACGTTTAGATATTCTTTAATAATCAGGAATAATCATTTTTAGATCTGGATGAAGCAGACTTTTTGGGACTTGGGGATATCTAAAATGTTTATTTTTATGGTTTATTTTACATGCTTTCTAGGGAAAGGGGAAGATTTGAAATAAAAAACTTTTTTTTTCCAGGCCCCATAGGGTACTTGTGCCCTAGAGGGTCGGATCACTTATACAATATACTGGATTACAACTTTTTTGCAGTATATTGTCAATATAATGCTTAGGTACTGTATACAGATTGCTATGGGAGACTCTAATAGGCTCACAGCTGTCATGGGAAGTGATGGTGGTAAATGTACTCCAAATGCTCCAATTGAGGCTAAATGCACATGACTGTGCTTCTCCTGAGCTGGAAACTGGGGGGAAGTTTGTGGCTGGGTGGAGATGGGAATGATGAGGAACACCCAACTCTTCCATCTCCATCGCGAGTCGGGATGTCGCGCCTATCCTGGTCATGTTTTATGCATTGTCCATGGTTACCACACCGTAAGCAAGTCATTACAAGTCAATGACATCCATGAGGTGGCCACCAAAAACGGTCATGTGCATGAAATTGCCTCTTCTTGATAGATGATATATCTGGTGTCTTAAGACACCAGCTTTGGATCACCTATTGGTTAGTTTAGTTTTTGCTAATTTGCTTACAATAATTAGGAAGCATTTTTTGGTGAATTTGTAGCCTTTTCTTTTGGCCACTTTCCTATAAGCCTTTTTGAGTCAGAAAAAAGTGTCTGCAATACTTTTTAAATGAAAGAAATTGGCATATACACTGTCTCACCTTCAGCCAAATTCGGCCACATTACTAAATCCACCCTACTGTTTACATAAATTTTCAAAGGAGTTGTCTGGATCCATGTCTGCAACTCCAGCCCAGCATGACACTTCCCATCTCCGGCAAAGTTTTCTCATTATACAGAGGCACAAAAGTTACATTGACAGCATGTACCTGCTACAGCCTAATACAGCACACAGCCATAGACTGTGTCAGTTTGATGCCATTGCTGATCCTTCAGAATAACACCAGGTCAGCGGTGATGGGAGGTGAAATGCTGTAAGTATATACTGTTTTCTTATTTTCACACCACCCAAGGCCAGTTAAAAATAAAATTCCCCCAGGACTACCTCTTAAGCTTCAAATACATTTTATCACAATAACAAAAGTTAAGCAAAGTGGCACAATATGCCCAACATCCCCACAAGTGTCGATAAAGAATAACAGAAACATTGTGCAAAATATGTAACAACAAATTTTTTTATATATATAAATGGAAAAAAAGGTAAAGAAAAAGTCAAGAAAAAAAATACAGGTAAAGCATGGGAAGACTTGGGGATGGTAAGGTCTCATTCCCCATACAAAGGGGATAAAACAGTAGAAAGTAGAAGTCATCATTCACTCTTCTCCCACAACTGAATCATGAGATTGGAAAATGGGTGTAGTCCAGCCTTGGAAGCCACGTGGATAAACATATCCATCTTATGAAACAGGCTCCATGTGCTGGTGCACTTGTGGGTTGATGCAGGACATCAAAGAAAATAGAAAACAGGGGCAACAGTAGGCAAACTTCCTTCCTTAGTGCACCAAGAAACTCATTTGTATAATGATAAAAAATATATATATTCACCAAAATTTCAGAACCTAAGGAAACTAGAAAGGAATATCTGAAAAGCTTATTATGGGTACTAAATAAGGCTACATTCACATGAATGTATGGGCAACGTATATACAGCCGACATATATATGGCCGATATACTCCCCCATACATCGCAATGGATGCACGGCACCCAACGGGAGCGGTACGGTGCCACACCTGTGCGGCACCGTACACTCCGTACCCCACAGAAAGATAGGATATGTCCTATCTTTTTCCGGAATACAGCTCAGTGCACCATATATCCCTATGGAGAGGGAGGGGGTGAGCAGCGCTCTCCTCCTTTCCCCCGGCGCCACCATGCTACAGTACGGCAGGCAACAGCATTGTGCATGTAGCCTTAAACTGGTTTTACTAGAGGGTGAGTTCGGAAATGCAAAACGCTCCTTAGGGTGCACTAGTCATCAAGCTGACAATGTGGAAAAGGTTAAATCCCTGTTTATCTTTTGTTTTGCAGGTTTGGTTGTATATCTTTTTCCAAAGATAGATACCAAAGACCAGAATTGTTCAATAAATGTCATTTTTAAAATTTAAAATTGAGTGTAGGTTACACTGTGTTATTTATAATTGGCTTATATTTTCTATGGTAACTGATTAAAGACTTGCTGTTAGCACACCAACCATTTTATGCCCTCTAACTAGTCTAAGGTTGGGGGTTCCAGTTTTTCATATATCTGACTATAGCTCACTAGCTAGAATCCTTTATGAAAGTAAAATTGATATATACGTTGGTTTATATGTTTTAAATCTAGGGCCCCAATTGCCAAATTTCTAAATCTCTGCTAACTCTTCAGAGGGATGTGAAGTTTTGTTTTTCTTTGGACATTTTTGATAAATAAGTCAAGTAACCTTTTTTATGTCCTCCCAGCTTCTGAAACTACTTTTTTTTAAAACCAGAAATTTTATGACTGTGGAATTACCATGACGTCTGTCAATAATGGTGGAACTAACACATCTAACAATAGCATGAATATATCATTTTGAACATCGATGACACACTTGTCACAGACTTGGAAGGAATTCACTCTGTTGAATGGAGTCAAACTGCTACCAGAATGAGAAACAAATAAAAATAGCAGATGGAGTTATTGTAGAGTTTTCCTGGGCTGACCATGGTCGCTTCGAGTCATTAAAATGGTTATATGGTCATCAGTGGCTCGGGAAGCCTATTAGAATAGATGCTGATTCCTTAATATAAGGCACCTACCAAGTTCTATTAGATGTTATCAACGTACAGGGAGCAAGGCGATGGTCAATATATCTTCTAAGATTTCTCTGGGTATGGAAATGGAAAAATTCTGTGAACCAAGGGAAGCGATCATGACATTACATAATCCAAATCTCCTAGTAGGGGATTGTCATCCATAGCAGATGTGACTTATTGAGGAGCCACAGCTTTTTAGCCTCATTTCCAGCTGCCACAGCTGCTTTCAGTAGAAGGCTCTTACCAATGATAATATGCAGACAATTCCCCAGCAGCAGGAAGGAGGAAATGGTGATCATAAGCTCAGATCATGAAACCATATCCATCGGTAGCAATTTAACAATCTAACTAGCACCTGGTTTCCATGAACAGAACAATACTCCCCCTTTGTGAGGAGATAACAAGGCCTTTCATAGACCGATTAACTCGAGATTTGGAAATGATTGCCTCTCCTGCATGCAAATAACACATACCAGCTGTAAAGCGTTAGTGTTACATTACCTTGACCGTTAAAACAAGATAAAATCATGTACATTATAATATTTTAATAATGACCCTCATATTTGGATAATAGGATTTACCTGTAGGAAACGTGCTGCCTATCTGCTGTAATAAAGCAAGTGTAGCTGAACGAATGATACATTGTAGTATCATATTATACATTAGAAGGTAGCAGAGCAACTCATAGTTGGGGCTTTTAGCTTGAAGGGTCTTTGGTTTGTGCAGAACCAAGAGTATAGGGAGTTCCTCAACTTAAGGACAACCACAGTAAAGGCGACTCCTAGTCGTGGATGGACTGCTCTTCACACTGTGACCTCTGGTGAAGCTCTTTGGATGCTTTACCTTAGTCCTAGACTGAAATGATCAGCTGTAAGGTGTCTGTAATGGAGTTTTATTGATGATCCTTAGTCCCATGACAACACAAAATTTTGAAAATCCAATTGTCACATGGAAGAAAAAAAAATTGTCTGGATTATGAAATATATCAGTTCTGCCTTACCTACAAATTCAACTGAAGTACAAACCCAAAGAACCTATCTTGTACGTAACCACAGGATCTGCCTGTACTAGATGCATAGAATGTACTCTCTCTGTTATCAACTATCTCTGCAACTTTGCATAAAAACAAAGGAATAGGGCAGAAAATGACTGTATTGGTCAGAATCGGAAATATTTATCTGTAACAAAAAGTATTTTTCTTGTAGAAGTGCAAATATAATGATTTTCTGTGGGCAACAGTGAAACATGGTGATGGGCCCTTTGAAACTTAGATTTGCATTTCAACAAAAGAGTTGAGTTAGAATTAGACCCTATGCACATGAACATATATGGCGGCCGTATGGTAGACATACGAAAGGAAGCTAGTACACGAGCGCCATTGAAGTGCATTGTTCGGAGAACTGTATGGTGAGAACATACACGTGTCACTGTACTCTTCCGTCACTCATGCGCTATCTTTTACTGGAAATATGGCCGCACAGCTCCCTATGGAGAGGGGACAATGTCCTCAAATAAACAAGCAGACTATGAAAACCATGATTCCTCCTTGTAGGGAACACATCCATAACTTACCATTCAACTTCCCAAACTGCAATTAGGTGGAGACTGATGAGTACAACAAGCTGTCCAGTCTGGTCACAGACACTCTTGAAGGGGAAGATGCTGGGTATGGTTACACATGGTCTATGGTTGTGATGTCAGATGAATGTACTGCCAAATTCCCTGAAAGACTTACATACACCGGGAACAAGAAGGTGAACTCTGTCGGACCTGGCCGGGGATGCACCACATGCAGGATATCGTGGACACGATCTTAGTGAATCGCGGCACAGTGCATTATCATCAGCGCTCATGTACCTGTCATTTTCCCAGGTATTGTTGCTACCTGTGATGTTAATGGGGAGTAATTATTCACAGGAAAATGTTGATGCCAACCACAGGTGTTACCAGTAGGGTTAAGCGTTCAGGTTCAGAAATATACAGGTCTGGTTTACTTTGAGCTAATTCACAAATACACTACTGGAGGTCATTTCTATTGAACAGATGGACGAATAAAAAAGTACAAACAACAAACAAAGCAAGGACACAGCACTAATCACATTATGCCATGCAGGATTCAATATTTTGTACTTGGTGGCCTCTTAAAAGCATAAATATACCTTTGAAGCAAAGTTTCTTTAGTGTGAATGATAATAGTGAACTTTGCAATATATTTCATTAAGTAAAACAGCTTCTCTGCGCCTTTCTCTGCTTCTTCTTTCTCCTGTAGTTAGCAGAGTGTCTAAAGTCCTGCATACAGCATAAAGAAAATAAGGAGGCCAATTATTAACTCTTTTCTTATCTACAGAATATTTCCCATGATCATTTAGCTCTGTAAGGAGAGTCGACTATCCAGGGACTCTCTTTAAAGCGTTTATTAGACACTTTATCCCTCAGCTGTCAGTGGATACAGAACAGAAACCTGATTTACACAAACTGATTAAATAAGGAAGAAAGTAAGGGGGAAAAGAAGGACACAGAAACAGATTTCTCTAATAAAGTATATTACAAAGTTCACTATTAACATCTGCACTATTCATTTATTCAATTTTGCATTTATTCAAATTACGCTTTAACTATAACTTACCGTACATAAGTGAGTGACATCCCACTGGAATTCTTAAATCTTCTGCTAACTCTTTACATATCCTGCTTAACACCTGATTACAAGAACCTCCGACATAGTCAGCAGAATGGATTTGTTAAGCAGGTCACAACCTCCGGCAGAGCGTAATAGCCATAATAGAGTATCCAATGTCACAACATGCAAAATGTATGCAGTTATATGCTGCCTTCTACAACACAAGAGCACATTAGGCTTTCTCCTTTATGTCTTCCTCTCTCTCGGTATATATTATTTATTGCATGTAACATTTAATTTATTGTGGAAGCTATGTACTTCATTGGGATGGGAAGATTCCTATGCATAGCTCATTATTCTACCACATGGCATGAATGTGAAAGGTTATTTGTCATAGAGTGGTTCTGCAAATTACTGGAGAAATCAATACGCCCAAATAAAAGACACCTAGTGTCAGGATGAATGCAGGAATCCTCAATGAGTCATATACTGTAGTGCTGGGATAGCATCTTCTTATCTAGAAAGGTTACGGCATGCAAAATATATTCCATGCACATCGTGAAAAATACACACTTCACCCTTAAATGCTACAGTAACTGCACTTAATCTTTCCCATAAATGTATATTTTCATGTCATTTTGGAAAAATGGAATATAAATAAAAACATGAAGAGTTCTCTAAATTTATCACCTTTTGTGTGGCAGCGCTCCAAGGCCAATCAAATGTTTTATTCGAAGATGAACACATATTGAAATTTTAAAATAAACGGCATGAAAAATGTGGAACAGATGGCCACCTGTCTCACTCTGGAATGTGTTGGTTGCTATAGCGAACTGTTTCTATTTTTTTTCCTTAATCTGATTTAGAACCTTAATTAAATTTGTATTGTTCTTAAACCTATCAGTATGCACGTCATGTGCAATATATCTATCTATCTATATATATATATATATATATAGTAAAAGTCCAAGTCCAATTTACAAACTTTTCCCGTGGAAAAGCAGGCAGCACTCCAAGGTTCAAAATTCAAAAGTTGGTGATCTTTATTGAACTTTTTAAAGGTGTCCACTGAAACATCGAGACTTGTTCAATAAAGATCACCAACTTTTAAATTTTGAACCTTGGTTGTTGCCAGCTTTTTACAATATATATTCACTGAAGAGCATTGTTGATATTGTATCCCAACCACACTTTATTCTCAAAAGGGGTCACTGAAGTCACTGAAAGCATGAATGTTCCGGAGTGGATGGCCCAATGATCCTGCTTTACATTTAAATGTGGACTGTTACCAATGTTCCACATTTTAAATAGACTACGGGTGACTGTGTCATAATTTTCACTTAAGTCTATATAGTATGGGATATATCTAACTTATACTATACACTTGTTTGTCTATTTGTGTGTTTTTTTGTGGGGGGTACTATACCTGTTTTTTAATAGAAGAATAAATAAAGATTGAATTTTAAACCTCCTAAATACCACTTCAGTGACCCCTTTTTACAATATATATATTAAACTAATAATTTGTATTTTTTTTAACTTGTTGATTTTTTAACTTGTTTTAGGAAAACAACATACAGCTACGTTGTGTGTCAAGGGTTGTATGGAAAGGACTCTTCATACAGGGCAGGTGTAGCTGTCTGCTGGCACTTAACCAGCATCAGTTAACCTGTTAAGTGATGTGGCTATATGCAATCATGGCACCTACATTGCAAAAGTGAACCCAAGGCCAATTGTAACCTTTTTGCTGCTTGAACGCTCTACCATTTGCTGTCTGAGGCAAAACACTCATCTCACATCATGGCAGATGCAGCCCTGAGTGCATGGGCATGGTCATTTAACTATCAGTTGGTGCTCCCCATGAAAAGGCATCCAGGGATATTATTTAGTAATAGGGTCTGATCACTCATAGAATATCCTGCAATGCTGTCAACAGACCCCCATGGGGTTTTAACACTCTAGGATTCCTATAAAAGTTAATAAATGTAAAATTATGATATTGTGAAAATGTAAATGTGAAATGTGAATGTCAATTTTCAAATCATCCCTTTTCCCCCAGAATGTGGATATAAATAATCACAATAAAAAACTTAACCAAAAAAACCAAAATGTCATTTTTTTTGCTATTTTGCCACTCATAAAAATTTTGATTAAAGGTATAACATAATTCCCAAAATGGTAACACTGAAAGTTTTAACTCATACCACGAGAAATGACACCTTAAACTACTCCATACAACTAAGTTTTAAAAAAAGTAAGGCTACAAAGGGGTTAAAGAAGCCTTCAGGATTTTCTTTTAGCTATCATTTGGTATTGTGGGAGATTTGGCCCAGTAGAGACCGTGGTAGCGGGGTGCTGTGATGCAGTTCACGACAGTGACACCAAAGTACAGTCCAAGACAGGTCTCGCCTGTGTTTATTTCAGCAGGATCAAAATAAAACATCCTTCACATTCAGGCATCAAAAACAAAATAATATCCTACCCGTCAGGGTGCTAACTAAACAATGGTTCTCTGACTCACCACTAACAAATACTTTTGCTGTTCCAGGCACAGAGGTCAGGGCTGTGTGCTCTCCAGCCTCCTTCCAGAGAGACCACACTTTCAGCTCTGCTGAACGGCTTTATTAGCCTGATTGGGCTGTTCCCACCGCCTGTGTCCAAGGTGCTGGACAACACAACCTCAGCGCTAAGGCCTTGCATAATAGCAAAACCTAGGGGAAACATACCGCCCATCCACAGTTAACCCCTTCAGTGTCTCACAGTATATATAATTACACTACCGCTCCTAAGTTTGGGGTCACCCGGTCAAATTTAATACTTTTAGTTTTCAAATGAGTTGAAAAATGAATAGAAAATATAGTCCAGGCATCGACGAGGTTTAAAATATATTTTTTAAATTTGAAATAATCATTTTCTCCTTCAAACTTTGCTGCACTGATTTGACAAGCTCTGTGTAGAGCTGCTTAATCGGTGTGCGCTATATACATAAAGGAATTATTATTATTACTATTATTATTATTGCAGACCTTTGGCCCTTTAGCTGTTAATTTACTGAGGTAATCTGGAGAAATTTCACCGCATGTTTCCAGAAACCCCTCCCACTTTTTGTGTTCCATGTGGTCGAGCTCCTCCCACAACAGCTCAATGGGTTTGAGATTGTGTGACCGACTGCCACTCCATTACAGCTAGATACCAGCTGCCTGATTCTTCCCTAAATAGTTAATGCATAATTTGGAGGTGCTTTGGGTCATTGCCCTGTTGTAGGATAAAATCGCACAATGCAGCCTCGTAACAAAACAGGTGCAGACACTTCATAAATACATGTGCGAGCATGTTCTTTTCAGTCAGACAGAAACAGGGGGCAAACACTTTAATAAATGGGGGCCTTTATGTTCATTTATTCATACATATATCATATATAGTTACCAGAAGTGAAGTTAGTGTCAGGAATGCAGTCTTCTTAGGAAGACCTGGCGGTTTCTGCGAGCGCACTCCAGGAGGCAGAGGGTTACAGAGCTCAGCTTCCTCTTCCTGTCCAGACTCTCCTGCTGTGCTCCGCCTCCTCCTCTCTTCTCAGTGACCCGACATGCAGAGTGATAAGGGAGGAGAGAGCGAGCACAGCATGTGCCAAAAATGGCCCTGCACACAGGGGGTCGCATCTCCAGGTCAGTTGGCAGGGGCCAGCTCATTTAGTTCCTGTCCTGCATGCTAAGGGGCCCTATGCTATACTATGTGCAGTTTGCCTGTGTATAGCGCTCAGTGCCCCAGATTCAGGAATTCTGTCCATGTTCTTCATGAATCTGGTGCCCTCTGCACTGCCAAAGTGGCTCACGGTCCAACTGAGCACCCGACTGACCCATTGCAGTGCAGAAATTTGTAAAGCCAGAAAACTGGCTTTAGTAAATCTGGGCCTCAGTGTCTAAAAGTTTTACCATTGCTATCACTTTTTCTTAGGTTTGTACCTTCTAAAAGATGATGATGAAGGCAAAGTTTTCTTTTTTTTTCTATCAAGAAAAACGTTTTTGCGAATTACTTTCCTAGAATTCTAAGTGGAACTTGCATGGCCTAAAAGACCTCACACATCTGCCAGTGCAATCTACTCCCCCTCCCCTTCTGACTACAGTGTCCTCACCTAGCAAACATCCACCTGGTCTTAACTGATGAGGAGCAATGGCTCAGAAACAGTGACTGCCTATAGGTGTGCTGATTTGACCCAATCCCAAGTCCTGTCACTATCTTCCACAAGGTGGCGATGGGGGGAGGGGAGTGGCAATTGTCTTTTATCATCAACATATTTCTATTCCCAAAACAGTGAAAGTTACAAAAGTTATTGTACAAATGCATAGTGTGTCAGTATAAAGAGGCGATATAGCACAATCACTACACTGACAGATTGCCATGCATATTTAATTGAATGAAATGCAATTTGTTTTAATGAAAATTTAATAGATTCCATTACATCTTAATGGACTGAAATGGGAGGAAACATATATGATATTTTTCACATCACTTTACATTATGTGTAGATTATACAAGTTGTCTTGTGAGGAACAGGTACTAAAAGGTAAATCAATAGTAAGTTCTACCGAGAGTCTAAAGTAGTCACTTATTTTGTATATAAAGTAAAATACAGCTTAAAGGCACCCAATCAGTTTCATAATCACCCAATAAACCAAAATCATGAAAAATTTTCACAAAGTATCTTTTTTTTTTTTTTCGAAAAAAAAACCTAAGTATAGAACATTTCAAATATGTTAATGGTAT
This sequence comes from Engystomops pustulosus, assembly GCA_019512145.1. Taxonomy (NCBI): domain Eukaryota; kingdom Metazoa; phylum Chordata; class Amphibia; order Anura; family Leptodactylidae; genus Engystomops; species Engystomops pustulosus. Next base: position 253,124,643 of record CM033642.1, on the reverse strand, counting down.
GTGAAATGTAAAGTGACTCTACCAGCTACCAAATCCCCCATAAGTGAAAGTGACATTAAGTAGGGCACTTTATAGGCATTCTGTATGCACCTCTTGTTTGTGCAATTGATCTATTATATTAGAGAAAATTTAATGTTCTCCCTTATGAGGCAGCTGCCCCTTCCTCCTCAATGTAGTTCACAGACATAAGGCAAATAATAGCTACACCCTTAGGGCGGAGCTAATAACAGAGTTCGGAGCTCATGGTTCCAGTCCCCGACAGCTACTCCTCCTCCCTTAATGTTGTATACAGATATAAGATGGATGCTAGAACCACCCTTAGGTTGACCGAACATCAAAGAAGACCCTGCTTGCACCAAATTCATTATTTGCATGGACTAGTTTTCACAGTAGGACAGAATTCATGAATTGCGACTTTACGTTTAGGCACAATTTTTGTGACTTTTTATGTATCTGACAACAACCCACATAAAATAAGACACTGGCAGCAGATTTATCAAGGTCCAAAGCCACTTTAATGAATCTGACGGAAGTGGAACTCCAAAGACGGACATAGAACTGTCATAAAGAGCCACTTAACGATAAAATTAAAACCTTGTACCTTAAAGGGGTATTCCTGGGAAAAGCATAATTCATATTCAAATGAGTCATTAAAATATAAACTCACATGTCATTTGTTGTTATTTATCATTTTCTTTCCCTTAACAGAAAAATGCTGTGGACATACATTTCTGAGGAAGGGAAACGTCACTCCATGTGGCTCACACAACTATCTACCAGCCTGAGGTGTGTGGGTCTCTGCCCGAGGTCTGAAGATATGTGAGTTTACCATTCAAACTATGGACTACGCTGGATTCAGTGAGAAATATATATTCGTTGTGGTTATACTCACTATGAAAATTGCAAGCTATTATATGTGAAATATGAATTTACTGCGAACACTGAGAAGATATTTGTATATTGAAATATATTGAAGTAAAATGTAAAAATCTTTTTAAAAAATATTTTTCTATGGTCGGTTTTCATTGAAGCGGTTTATGTGGGGATGAGGAGATCCCCTAGTCCTAGACCATTTTTACCTAAATACCTCTACATAACTTTACCTTATTTCGTTATTTTCGCTACAAAGGGGCCCACTGAGGAGCCATCGCTCAGGGGCCTACTGTATACTGGAGCTGACACTGGCCATATTGGCGTGTTTAAAGCTACAGCTCCTCCCCTTTTTTGTGATGTAATCTCTACCCGCCCATTTTGGCCTAACTCATGTGTCAAACCCAGGGGCAGAGCATCACATCAACATCAGATGCCATGCAGTACTTCATCATGTGAATGCAGAGCTGAGCATCATGACTTGCTTTAAGAAGACTACAGTCTACATCCCACCACATACAACGAGGTCACATATAGACACAAATAGGATGGTTACGTTCTACCACTTCATTATGTTCTCTTTGGAATTGATGATTACCTTGTCTAATATATAAAGCTGAGTGTATGTGTGTGTGGGTGTGAATGTATTTATGTATGTCCGCTAGAGGAATCTGCACCGTTGCAATTACAATCACCAAATTTTGCACAGACACAAAATTTAAACAGTGAGAGACAGTGACATTGAGACACACAGACTGTCAGAGACAGTCTGAGAAAGTTGGAGACAATCAGAGACAGAGACAGTCAGAGACAGAGACAGTCTGAGACAGTCAGAGACAGACAGAGAAACGTGAAGTCGGAGACAGAGATTTGGAGACAGAGAATCGGAGACCACCGGGAGCTACAGCTATTATAATAAATATAACTGGACTTGTCAAGCGAAGATGTCAAGAAAGGAAGGAGAAATCTCTAAGCATCCTGGACTCCAGGAAGCAAAATATCTGTAGTGTATATTTTACAATTATCGTACTTGATACACATTGTAAAGTAGGCAACAAATGACAATTGCAATAGCGGCAATCCCGGAATTCCGTGTTTTTAATGGGAATTGACAGGTTCACTAAGTGATTGCCTCTTATTTTCTTCTATAGGTCTCATATATCACAATGGATTGTATAGACAGTGTTATAACAGGACAGAATCCAATACTGTAAATGAATGAAAGTCCTAGATTATTAGGGTGATGCCATAAGGTTATGCTGGCTTACTGTATGGATACAGCATGGCGGATGTAGTTCTGGTAAATGGTAATGACTAACAGGAAAACATTCATTTAAAATGTTTCACGAATTGCTGAGTTTATTCTTCTTTTATAGAACTGAAGTTTTTACAAGGATCTATTTTTCGCCGGATGACTTAAAGAAACAAGAATGTGTGATTGACTGTTCTAATGAAATCGCTGAGTAAGTAATGTATGTAGCTATGAGCGGACCATTTTAAAATCATGTTGAGATTCGGATTCCGAATATAGACCCCAACCAGTAACCCCAGAGTTAACTGTGTAAATGCCGAGGGCAGAATTGTTAGTGGGATTTTAACCACTGCGGCGGTGCATGTGCCAGCACCAGCATGACGTCATTGGGGAGCATTGATTGTCATTAAAATGCTGCCACCCGGTGTCCGCCAACAGGCTTATGCCAGTATGTGTCGTCATTTAAATGCCGCTGGTGACTTTTCCCAGCAGCAATTAAAGAGTCAATGCTGGCACCAAAAGTGTGCACTAACTATGAAGAGGGTGGGGGTGGAATTGAGTGGACAACAGCCTACCCAACATACTTTTAATGCAGTTTGGGGTCCGTTTTGGGGGAACCCAACCCCACAAAGTTTGTTACAAATCCAAACGTTGTGGTTCAGCTCAGCTCAACAATAACTGTATGCAAAATTCTAGTAAAATTGGCATATGATGTAGTGTGATGTGGTGTCCACCCAAACAAAATCTTGCCCTGTATTATTGTATGCATGAATATAAAAAGTTCCAATTCTACTTAAAGTGAACCTGTCACCAGATAAGTCATTTTTAGCTGGTGACAGGTTCCAATAGCCTCTGCTATGCTGATTTGCTGTGTCGGCATTTTGAATAATTTCAGTAGTTTCTATAATTTTAAGTCACATTACCTGGCTCCCTGCCAGCAGCATGTGGTGAGTCTCGGGGGAGGGGACAGCTGCAGGCTGTGTGTGCCTGTGTCTCAGTCTCCTCTCCTCCACACATGGATCTCCCTTACCCCTCCCTATTTCCTGTCATGTGCATTGAGCAGGCAGGGGAGGGAGGGCAATGGTGTGATGGAGAGAAAGAATATATGAGGAGACACAGGCACACACAGGCTGCAGCTGAACCTCCCCCAGGGCTCACCACATGCAGCTGGCAGGGAGTCAGATAATGTAAATTAAACCTACACAAAGTACTGAAATGATGTAAAATGCTAACGGAGGCTGACAGAGGCTACAGGAACCAGTCACCAGCTAAAGTTGGCATTCCTGGTGAAAGGTGTGTTTTAAACCCTAGAAGAATGGAGGTGCAATGGCTCTTCATTCCCAATCAATCAATATATCACTGCACCATTAACATTAAAGATATATACATTGTTATATAGTGTTATTCACCACTGCTCATGTGATTATGTCATCTCTACTACCTATTGATATAATATATTTTTAAAATCAAATAAATGATACTGTTTAAAAAAGGCTATGAATTCACTCAATATGAAAAAAATATGTTTACATATTTTAGAGGTTTACCTGAAAAAGTTGCACTAAATTTCAGATTGTTATCTTGAAAACTTTCTTCCCCAGACCTCCTTATAATCTGCGCACCAAAAAGAGAGCAAGAATACAATAACAAGATCACCAAGTAATAAAATATCAATATTTTATTTAGACAGATTAATAATACAATAACGAAAAATATATAGAGACACTTATAGTATGGAGAGACCATGAAATGTATCACATTGAAAGAACAACTGGCTTAAAAAAGTAGGTAGATAAAGAAGCTACCACAGCATGTATGTGTATCTGGCAAGAGACTGAGACCAAAAAAACCATATGGACAATACCAGTTATAACATGTCCACATGGATAAAGGAATAATTGAATAATAATGGCAAGGTAAACAGGGAAAGAAGGTGTTGTTAGATTCTACCGGTATTTATAATTTGAGTGATAACCAGCAGAAATTAAATGCAAGAACTAAAAAACTAGAAATAGAGCAGGAAAAAGAGGAAATCCCATGATAAGAAAATTTCCCACGATCAGGCACATCATTCAGACCCATATACCTTGTGTCATCTTGCCAGGATAATCACAGACACGCCGTGGTCCAAAAACCTCGACGTACGTTTCACCCTGCGGCTTCGTCAGGAGGCGAAGCCTTATAATCTGCTCCTACTTTCACACCACTTTCATACTGCGGTAACAGCATCAAGTGAGACTACAGTTCCCCCCTTCCTTCTCCTGTAGAGTCTGCCATAGCCGCTCTGATCCCTATACATATTTGTACACTGCCTGTGTGGTCGCTCCATCTTCCTGCACACAGCTACATTGTATGGTTGTCCTACTTATTTACAGCCTCTTACTAATCCATTTTCTTCTCAAACCAACTTTACTTCATTCTCTGCTTCCAGGGCTGGCTCCAGGTTTCAGTAGGTCCCTGGGTGACAGAGCCTCAGTGGGCCCCTTTGCAGTGAACTCACGTGTTAGCATTAAAAATTCAATAACAGAAGCAGACTAAAATATTCCCTAATTTATCATAGTTTCTAAAAGTCTAAGCAACCAAAGGTCATTAACCCAATCTTTAACCCATTAACCCTAAAATGAGTCTTGTAATATCTGAATGATTTGCTTCATTTCTTAATACAGTAAACTATGGGGCTTCCTGAACTGGTAATATTAAACCAGTTGATACTTTCTGTATCAATTCCTCACTGTTTTCTAGATCTCTGCTTGCTGTCCTTCTATCAGAAGCTTCTATGTTTACTTACTGTAGATAAACATGATCATGTGATGTCACACAGGTGCAATACTCATTAGAATCACACAGCTTTGATTACACTGGGGTATTACACTGGGGTACTAAGGACTTTGCGACACACTTTAGTCGGACTGTTCACGTTCTTTGTGGCTAAATGGCATGCACAGGTATTTAATAAGTGTGTGTGCTGGGATTCTGGCACACAGACACAGACCAAAGTCTGATTTTTTCGCTTTTACTTCAATATACCATATATACTCGAGTATAAGCCTAGTTTTTCAGCGCAAAAAAATGTGCTGAAAACCCAAACTCGGCTTATACTCGAGTAAAAGCCCCGCTGCTGGCTTTATACTGGGGCAGGGGGCTGGCTATATACTGGGGGATATGGGCAGGTGCTGGCTATATACTATGGGGCAGGGTCCGGCAGGCTATATACTGGGGAGGCTGTGACCAATGCATTTCCCACCCTCGGCTTATACTCGAGTCAATAGGTTTTCCCAGGTTTTTGTGGTAAAATTAGGGACCTCGGTTTATACTTGGGTTGGCTTATACTCGAGTATATACGGTACATAAATGTACATACATCTTCTCAGTGTTTGCAGTAATTTCATCATCACATATAATATAGCTTGCAGATTATTGTTTCATAGTGAGTGTAACCATAAAGAATATATATTTCTTGCTGAATTTAGCAAAGTCCACAGTTCAAGTGGTAAATTAACTCACATATCTTCAGACCTCGGGCAGTGACGCACACTCCTCAGGCTGTTGGATCAAGTTGTGCGAGCCACATGGAGTGACATTTCGGGGGGACACGCCCCCGTCCTCAGACAGCTGCACTGGCGTCCATGCGACACAAATTAGAGGACGTGCTGTTGGACGATCCGACTGATTGGGGCTGAGTGTGGGATTTAACTCTCAAATTGTGTCGCAATGTTAAAGATAAACCACTAAAAAGATGGTGAACTCTGACGGACCTGAGCGGGGAAGCGACACATTCATATTTTCTGGTGCACGATCGTAGTGAATCGCCGCATGCTGCATTATAAAACGAATGATGCACTTTCAGTGAACTCCAGCGGCAATGTAAGTAAATGTGCCACATTGGGGCTCATTTACTAAGAGTCCAAATTGCGCATTTTCGTTGGGTTTCTCGAATATTTCTGATTTGCGGTGAATTGCCCCGGTACTCCGGCGCACGCGATCGGATTGTGGCGCATCAGCGCCGGCTTTCACACGTCAGAAATGAGGGGTTGTGGCCGTCGGAGAACCCGACGGATTTGGAAAGCCGCAGTGTTTAAAAAAAAGATTGTGTCGCAAGAATAGCACTCACAAACACCGGAACGGAGAAGGTGAACTCCGGCGGACTTCAGCGCAGCAGCGGCACCTAGTGGACATCGGGCGCACAACCTTAGTGAATCCCGGCAGTCGCTGGATTGCGAATGGATCGGGTAAGTAAATGTGCCCCATTGTGTGTTATAATGAGCCGGGCAGCTGCGTGACATCCCATGACCAGGGATCGGGAAGTAAACGATGAAGCTTCCTGTTGCATGACACCAAACAGATCTAAAGAAAAAACTGTGAAGAATTGATACAGAAACAATGTTGGAAAATTTTATAACTTTTCATTACACAAACAATATCAATTATTTGCTGGAATGTGCTTAAAGTGGACGCCCCCTTTAAGCCTCTGAATGGAAGCGGTAGAAATTCTCTGGCACATAGAGGGCCTCCAGCTCTTAGTTGGGCGCTGCCGCATGCTTGTTGCTTAATATCGCTTTTTGACAATCTAAATTTATATTTGTATGGTTTTTTTTTTATAGAAGAGATATTTTAGGCTTTCAGACAAAAAACTTATATTTTTCCTCATTTCTCTCCTTTTATATTTCCACAATTGTGGTGGTTTGCGTAATCCGTACGAGTGAGTCTGTGGATTATATTTATACCAATTACATTCTCATTTAAGACATTTCAGCCCCTGGCAAAGATTCATTTCACTTCATGGAATGGTAATGGAGAGGAATACTACATAAAGATGATACTTTAAGCTCCTAAACCAATTCCAGGAGTAGTAGATATAGTCTTCTAGCACTTTATCTGCGGAGGTAGGGGGGGGGGAGGAGAATTAAGTCCTTCTCACTCAACATTGTGAATGTTCCTAAACCATAACAAGCAGTAAAATGCAAATGATATTCCAAATGTAGGTGAGAAAAATCCTCCATCGCCTTTTACCAGATTTTCCCTCTTAACATTTTTCATTTGCGGCGCTCATGCCGTACATGATGATAAACAAATAGATGAACCGTCTCGTATCCCACATACTTTATTGGAGACATCTTGACAGTGATGATACCGCCCCAGGCATCTTCTGGATTAGTAACTCCGCGAGTCACATGCTAATTTTCTCATTGTCCAATATCCTCTGCTGCGCTATGTTCCTACTAGAAGAATAATCAACACCCTAAAAAAAATATTTGTTTTATTATTAACCCCTAAAAAGCAGCACATGTACATGAGAATATTCACTGATCTGATGGAACGTCATAGGGATTTCTAAATTTATTTGAATATTATTTGTAACCCATTTCTCGGCCTTATTAGGGGTTGGGAAGGAAGTTTTCCCTACTTTGGGGCAAATGGCAAAAGACTCGCAGGGTATTTTGGTGCCTTCCTCTGGAACAACACTGTATAATGTAGAATTTATAAGTTGGACTTGATGGACTAATGTCTTTTTCTAACCTTATTTACTATGATACTGAAGTTATCCTCCACTCAGGAGCTCAAAACTCATATATCAAAACTCAAAAGTTTAAAACTCAAACTCAAAACTCATATCTGCTATATATTCCTCTAAGATGTTGCTCTTTGGCCACAGAAGGGACAACTGATAAAAAGAATCTAAAGTAGGGAATAGGGTCCCTACTACATCAGCCTTTCAAGATCATGTATCAAAGGATTAAGATAATACAAAGCTATGACACAGTACAGGGATAATACACACAGTGATGTCACAGTACAGGGATAATACACACAGTGATGTCACAGTACAGGGATAAACCCAAAACACTGTGATGTCACAGTACAAGGGATAATACACCACAGTGAGGAAACAGTACAGGGATAGTACACACCAGTGAGGTAACAGTACAGGGACAATACACAAAGTGATGGTCCATCAGTACAGGATAATCCACAGTGATTCACAGTACAGGACTATACACACTTAGGCACAGTTACAAGGATAATACAAACAGTGATGATCCCGAGTACAGGGAATAGTACCACACAGTGATGTCACAGACGGAGAAAATACCACACAGTGAGTCACAGTACAGGGGATAATAACCAGGAGACAGTTGATAGAATACACAGATGTCAGTACAGGGTTAATACAACCAGCGATCACAGTCCAGGGATAATACAATACGTTATGTCACAGTACAGGGATAAATACACACATAGTGATGCACAGTACAGGAGATAATCACACAGTGATGTCACAGTAAAGGGATGAATACACACAGGATGCACAGATACAGGGACATAATGTCAGCAGACAAGTGTAAACAGTGTGCACGAGGTATGCCAACGAGTATGACGATGATATACACACAGATGCCATACAGGTTGCGCACAGTTCACAGCAATGTATAATAACTTACCACAGTAAGATGATAACACACAGATTACAGACATGATAATACAGAACCCAGTGATGTCACAAGTAACAGGGATAATTACAGCACACAGTGAGGTACACAGTACAGGAGAAATAATACACACAGTGATGTCACAGTAACATGGATAACACGCAAGTGATGTCACAAAGTACAGAGATAATACACACATGCGATGTCACATTACGAGATAATACACACATGATGTCACAGTACAGGGTCAATACACACATTGATGTGCACAGTCTAACAGGGGATCGTACACACAGTGATGTCACGTACAGATATTTACATCACAGTGATGTCACAGTACAGGTATACACACATGATGTCACCAGTAAAGGGATAACTGCCACATTGATGTCCAAGAATAGGTATATATACACCACGTGATGTCACAGGTAACATAGGATATACACACAGTGATGTCACATACTAGGGATATACACACAGTGATGCACAGTACAGGAATAATTACACACAAGTGATCTCCACGATAAGGGATAAACCACAGTGATGTCACAGAGGGATAATACACACAGTGATGTCACGTACAGGGTTATACCACACAGTGATGTCACAGTTCACAGAGATATACACACAGTGATGTCACAGTTAAGGGTATACACCAGTGATGTCACAGACAGGGATAATACACACAGTAATGTCACATTACAATGGATAATACAACACAGTAATGCACGTTACATGGCATAACACACAGGATGTCACAGTACAGGGATAATACACCACAGTGATGTACAAGTAATGGATAAATACCCCAGCACTGTCACAGTACAGGGATCTACACACAGGGGTTACAGTACAGGGATAATACACCCTGAGTGAATGTCACAGTATAGGGATAATAGACAAAACAGCGATGTCTCAGTACAGGTATAATACATACACAGCGATTGTCACGTACAGGATAATTACACCCCAGTGATGTTCAATGGACTAGGGATTATACACAGGTGATGTCACAGTTACAGGGATAAGTACACCACGTGCATGTCATAGTACAGGAATAAATACACCACAGTGATGTCAGAGTGTACAGGATAATACACACAGTTGCATGTCACAGTAAAAAACCAAAGGAATCTATAACAACAGTGGATGTCTCAGTAACTGGATTAATACACACAGTGATTATCACATACAGGGGTAATACGCACAGTGATGTCACAGTAGTCAGGGATATATTACACACAGTAATGACACAGTACCATACAGAGAATGTAGAAACACAGGATAATGTCACAGTGACATGGATTCATATACAACAGGTGGATGTCACGTAAGGGATAATACACACAGTGATGTCACAGTACATGGATAATACACACGTGATGACACGTACAGGATAATACACACAGTGGATGTTACAGTACAGGGATAATACACACAGTGATGTCACAGTACAGGGATTAGACACAGGCGATCAGTACAGGATAATACACAAGTGAGTCACAGTACAGGGAGAATACACACATGATGTTCCAGTACAGGGATAATAACACAGTGATTGTACAGTACAGGGATAATCACACAGCGTGATGTCACAGTATCAGGAATAATACACACAGTGATGTCATAGTTACAGGGAATTTACACACAGATGATGTCACAGTACAGGGATAATACCACAGTGATGTCTCAGTACATGGAATTAACACCACAGTGATATCACAGTCAGGGGTAATACGCACAGTGATGTACAGTACAGGGATGACTACACACATGTAATGTCACAGTAATGGATAAACACCGTCAATGTCACAGTTGTACAAGGTAATACACTACAGGGTGTGATGTCACAGTACAGGGATTTAATACACACAGTGATGTCGACAGTACATGGATAATACACACAGTATGATGTCACAGTCACGGGATAATACACACAGGGATGTATACAGTACAGGGATAATACACAAAGTGATGTCACAGTACAGGATAATAACACACTGTATCAGACAGGGATAAACACACAGATGACAGTACGGGATAATACACACAGTGATGTTCCAGTACAGGGATACAATACACAGTGATGTCACAGACAGTGGATAATAACACACAGTGATAATCCCAGTACAGGATATTATCACAATGCGTATGTATTACAACTGGTTTTTTGGGTATATAATGAACTCCGTATAAGTAGATCAAATGCGTCTTTTGAACTGTGTACCAAAACAGAAAAATCCAGGGACTAAATTCCAAAAGTTTTCACCTACTATACTTCCTGCACCTTCGTATATATAGGGATCTAAAAAATGATTTCGAAAAAATAAACAAATAAGTGAATAAAAAGTTTGCTAAAAAATTTTCTCTCTGAAATTACTTTGCCCGGCTATGTAAACATGTGGCAATTTTGTGTAATCACACAAGTTTCCTTCCAAAAATTGAAACCCGTATGTAATTTAGTTCAATACCTACCTGGAGGATATTAAACCTTGAGCTCTCTACAGAATGTGGGGAACACATCGGATGCCATCAATTTACTGGAAAGAAAATCAACATAGGAGGTTCCGCTCGCGGCCCCATCGAAACAATTTGTATAACTGAATTATTTTCAGTGTCTGTATATATTCTCTCACTGGTTTAATGGATAGCGTCGGCACTAAAGGTAAAGCAACACTGGAAATACATCTGTCCCCAGGTATCCCAAGATGTCTCAGGTGCTTGACACCGTCCAATTACAACTGTTGTGAATTTATTTTAAAAAATATATATTTTTCTTCATGTTTATTTTATTTTGAAAAATATGCTTAAAAAATCACCTTTTTATTTTTACTATGATTATTATTATTATTTATTTTTATTTATCAATATTAATTCCATTATGACTAAAGCACTGCATTTGTTTAACAGGTTGATTTGCAGTGGTAAGCATGTGACATTATTAATGTTATGTGAGGTTACAATATTAAGGTGAGATATAGAAATAGCATTAGAATAAGCAGATTTTTTGTAACATTTGTTTTAAAAATCGATTTACATCTGTAATGGGGAGGAGATAAGCTGTGACATCATCTTTGGCAGAGTAGTGAGTAATAGGGTCAGTGTTAGCTATTAAGGATCATTGTACGGAAGGGGGAAGATAAGCTGTGACATCTTCTATGTCAGTAGTGATGTAATTTGGGTCAGGTCTATCTATATAGAGGTAATTGTCAGGAAGGGGAAGATAAGCTGTGACACTTTATTGTCAGTAGTGATGTAATGAGGGTCAGTGTTATATTATAGAGGTCATTGTACAGGGGGGAGAGGAGATAAGCTGTGAATCCATCTATATGTCAGTAGTGTGTATGATGGGTCAGTGTTATCTATATAGAGGTCATTGTACAGGGGGGAGGAGAATAAGCTGTGACATCATCTATTGTCTAGTGATGTTGAATGATGGGTCGTGTTATCTATATAGGAGCTCAGTGACAGGGGGGGAGGAGATAAGCTGTAACATCATCTATTGTCAGTAGTGATGTAATGATGGGTCAGTGTTATCTATAAGAGGTCATTGTACAGGAGGGAGGAGATAAGCTGTGAATACTCTATTGTCAGTAGTGATGTAATGATGGGTCAGTGTTTATCTATATAGAGGTCATTGTCGGGAGAGGAGGAGATAAGCTGTGCATCATCTATGTCAGTAGTGAGTGTAATGTGGTCAGTGTTATCTATATAGAGGTAATGTACAGGGGAGGGGATAAGCTGTGACATCATTATTGTCAGTAGTGATGTAATGACGGGTCTGGTTATTAATATAGTCATTGTACAGGGAGGAGGAGGAGATGAGCTGTGCATCATTTATTGTCCAGTAGTGATGTTATGATGGGTCAGTGTTATCTATATAGAGGTCATTGTACAGGAGGGGGAGGAGATAAGCTGTGACGATCATCTATTGTCAGTAGTGATGTTGTACTGATGGGTCGTGTTATCGAATATAGAGGTTATCATGACAAGGAGGAGGAGATAATGCTGTGACATCATCTATTGTCAGTAGTGATGTAATGATGGGTCAGTGTTATCTATATCAGAGGTCATTGTCATAGGAGAGGGATAAGTTGTGCACATCATTTACTTGTCAGTAGTGATATGTAATGATCGGTCATGGTGTTATCTGATATATAGGTCATTGTACCAGGGAGAGGAGGAGATAAGCTTGTGACATCATCTATTGCAGTAGTGATGTATGATGGGTCAGTGTATCTATATAAGGCATTGACAGGGAGGGGGAGGAGATAAGCTGTGCATCATCTATTGTCAGTAGTGAAGTAATGATGGGTCAGTGTTATCTATATAGAGAAGATTGGTACAGGGAGGAGCAGGAGATCTAGCTGTGACCAATCTATTGCAGTAGTGATGTAAATGATGGGTCAGTGTTATCTATATAGGGCATTGTACAGGGGAGGGAGGGGGAGGAGATAAGCTGTGACATCATCTATTGCAGTAGTGATATGATGGGTCAGTGTTATCTATATAAAGGGTTCTTTGACGGGAGGGGAGGAGAAGCTGGGACATCATCTATGTCAGTAGTGATGTAATGATGGGTCAGGTTATCTATATAGAGGGGATTGTTACAGGAGGGGAGGGAGATAAGTGTGACATCACTATGTCAGTAGTGATGTAATGATGGGTCAGTGTTATCAATAGAGGTCATTGACAGGGAGAGAGAGATAAGCTGTGAACATCATATTTGTCAGTAGTGAGTAATGAGGGGTCAGGTGTATCTATATAGAGTATTGTACGGAGGGGAGGAGATAAGCTGTGACTCATCTGATGCAGTGTAGTGATGTAATGATGGGTCAGTGTTATCCATATGGTCATTGTACGGGAGTGGGAGGAGATAGCTGTGACATCATCTATTGTCAGTAGTGATGTAATGATGGGTCCAGTGTTATCTATATAGAGGACTTGGTACAGGGAGGGAGGAGATAAGTGTGACCTCATCTATTGTCAGTAGTGATGAATGATGGGTCAGTGTTGTCTATATAGACGGATTGTACGGGGAGGGGAGGAGATAAGCTGTGACATCATCATTGTCAGTAGTGATGTAATGATGGGTCAGTGTTATCTATAGAGTGGTCATTTGTACAGGGAGGGGGGAGATAAGCTGTTGTACATCATCTATTGCGTAGTGATGTAATGATGGGTCAGTGTTATCTATATAGAGGCTCTGTACAGGGAGGGGAGGGAGATAAGCTGTGACATCATATTTGCAGTAGTGATGTAATGATGGGTCAGTGTTATCTATATAGAGGTCATTGTACGGGAGGGGAGGAGATAAGCTGTGACATTATCTTGTCAGTAGTGAGTATGATGGGTCAGTGTTATCTATATAGAGGTCATGTACAGGGAGGGAGGGGAGAGAAGCTGTGACATTATCTTTGTCAGTAGTGAGTATAGATGGTCAGTGTTATCTATATAGGTCATTGTTACAGGGAGGGGGAGGAGATAAGCTGTGACATCATCTATTGTCATAGTGATGTAATGATTGGGTCAGTTGTTATCATATAGTAGATCATCTGTTACGGGAGGGGGAGGAGATAGCTGATGACTCGATTATTGTCAGTATTGATGTAATCGCGAGTCAGTGTTATCTATATAGAGGTCATTGTACAGGAAGGGAACAAATAATTGAATTTATTGGGATTTTCTGATGGAAATTGAAAGGATTATTATTTCAAAACACAGCGTAGAGTACTGTCTCTCTCAGTTTCCTATGGTTAGTGAGAGTGAGGTCTCTTCCATTAGTTCGTGGCTTCTGCACTCCGGGGCTGCTCCTTGTGGTATAGTGATGCATTTTCTGGTGAAATTTCCAGGACACCAGTCTTACCCCTCTCAAGGTCATACAAGTATAAAGGGTCATTCCTCTGTGATAAGTATGGCATGTCATCTGCAGTAATGAGCATGCTCCTCCAGGTATCATTACACAAGGCGTTACAATAAATTTCATTTTAAATACATTAGAAGACTTGTCTTATTGTTGTGGTAAATAGGAAGATTTCTCCCTATTATTACTGAAGTGCCAGCGCATTATCCGTCTCTTAGATTAACTGCATTTCTTAAATTAAATACAACTCATCTCTGACCCGAAGCTGAAGACGGCCGGCGACTCTCTCATCCGAGATTGATAAATTAACTTTCGGTAGTGAAGCCGTGTTTTCTATTTGTCCTTCATTACATATGTCGAAGCAGAAAACTTCTTTTAACTTTTGCAAGATATTACATGAAAAAATCTAATTATTTCCTAATGTGATTATATGTTTGATTCTACCTATAGACTTTGTATCCCTTAAGCAATAAAAGATAAGTCTGGTACCAGTAGCCCTAATCCTGGTTCTGACCCAAGCCCACAGGCCAAGTATGTCCATAGGATAACATGGGCCACCAGTGATTGGTGAATGGCACAGAAGAGTCTCAGCCCTACATATTCATATATTACTATGAGTGAAGTTACATAATCACCTAACCCCCATAATTCAGTGGGTTACCTGAATATTTTAACTGATGGGTATGAATTAAAGGGATCCGAACACCAAAGTTTGGGTTTATACTAAACTTTTCCAGTTGAGGTCCGGCTCAACAACCCTTACCCTGTGGTCATGGTGAGAATTGATCCTCCTCGCTTCTTCTAAGCATTTATACCACTACTCTCAGGTACAATACAAAACTCCCTCTCTAGCATTCCTTCTCGTATGTTAAAACTCATTAGTTTAAAAAAAAAACAAATTGCCTTCAAATTCATATGCAAATGAGTTGGGAACAGTCATGTTTTGAAACAAGTTGATTTTGAGGTTGGGGGAGGCATATGGCACTTGACACCAAGGGTGTAACTACAGTGGCGTAACAGCCATAGCAGCTGCTATGGGGCCTGCATTGTCAGGGGGCCCCATCATCTGACAACAAATACGTAAACGGTGGAGCTAATATTAATCTGTGATATGGTCTAGGTCTAGGAGCTCTCCTTCATTCCCCAAATGCATCAAATGAATAGTGTCCAAAAGCAAAACTGACCACACAAGTTTTCTAAATAAAATCTTCCTTTTACTTCATAATTTCTCGTAAAACATCCCACATTTTTTGAAAATTGACCATATTATCAACTAGATAAAGTCAAAGAACTGCATTCTCCAAAGACTTTTGGGAGGCGTCCGCTGGAGTTAGGGTTCTCCGTCCATGACACCAGGACGTGATTTTTAAAAGGGCATTCAAAGGATGGACTGTGATTATGCTTATGCAAGTTTACAAATAAGGCCCCATCATCTGACCTGACACACTAAAAAATAGAGTGCATATTTTCTAACGGGGAAAAGGGTCCATTCAGAAGTCTTGTCTCCTATTTACACACCTGCTTGACACCCAAGCTCTATAGCAACAAGAAGAATGTTTATCTGACATTGTAGAGATGAGAAATCGATTTAAAATTGCATCCGCATATCAGTTCGGTGTGCTACAGAACCGGAGAATTGGATCTTTTTTTGCTGTTTGTGTTCCCCTTTGGTTATTTGACTGCCAGTCTATCAGTCTATCAGGTTTGAAAGATGAGATTCTCATCTTTATAATGACACAAGAAGCATGGCTCTACATTCACCGGCCACTTTATTAGGACACATGCCAAATCCTCGTTAAAACACTTAATTTCGAATCAGCCAATCACATGGCGCACCTCAGTGGCATTAGGGCATGTAGAATGGTTGTTGGTGCCAGAAGGGCTGGTCTGAGATTTCAGAAACTGCTGTTCTACTGGTTTTCATGCACAACCATCTATAGGGTTTAAGAGAAGGTCCGAAAAAAGAAAAAACATCCAGGTGAGCGGCAGTTCTGTGGGCGGAAATGCATTGGGTCAGAGGAGGAATGGCCCAGGGGGGGGGGGACTGTGGCTGATAGAAAGGCAACAGTGACATCAAATCGCACCCGTTCAACCAAGGTAGACAGAAGGAGCATCTATGAGCACAGCAGGTCGAAAATTGAGGAGAGGGCTACAGCAGCCGAAAGACCACACCGGGTGCCACTCCTTTCGCTAGAACAGGAAACTGAGGCTACAATTTGCACAAGCTCCTCGACAATTGGACAGTAGAAGATTGGAAAAACGTGTGCTGGTATGATGAGTCCGATTTTCTGCCTGCAAAATTTCGGATTTGGTAGGGTGAATTTGGTCAACAACATGAAAGCATGGATCCATCATGCCTTGTATAAACGGTTCAGGTGGTGGTGGTTGTTGTCATGGTGTGGGGGGAATATTGTCTTGGCACTCTTTGGGGGCCCCTGGTACAAATTGAGGCAGCGTTGCAACGCAACAGCCTACTGAGTATGGTGTGAACATGTCATCCCTTATGACCACAATGTACCTGTAAAACGATGATACTTTCAGCAGGATATAATGCGCCATTTGTCATAAGCTGGAATCATCGCAGACTGGTTTCTAGAACATGAAATGAGTTCACGGTACTCAAATGCCTCCACAGTAACCAGATCTCAATCCAGTTAGAGCATCTTTGGGATGTGGTGGGGAACGGGAGATGCATCATGGATGTGCAGCCGACAATCGCGGGCAATCTGTGTATGCCATCATGTAAATAGGGACCAAAATCTCTGAGGAGCTTCCAGCACCTTGTGTATCTATGCCAAGAAGAATTGAGCAGTTCTGAAGGCAAAAGGGGGTCCAACCCGTTACTGCATGGGTTCCAATTAAAGTGCCGGTGAGGGTAAAATGTGTTATTCAGGCAAAAAGACTCTTATTCGCACATATGCAATGCTTTTCCAAACAAGACGAGTGAATAATCAGGAAATACCTGTTCTTCTCAGTCATGGATGTTAACTAGTATTCTCAAAAGCTCCCCATCAAATATACTCAAAAAGCGTCCAAAAAAGGTGTCGCCTGATCTGATTTTTCACTCTTCCTCTGCTCTCCATGGCTAACCACAGTAAAACCTACAATTACTAGCAATATAATTTTTCAATTGATTTTTTATAGGAAATGGTGAGTTTTAACCATAAAATATAGATGGACACCCTACATGTGGGGTGCGCTGGTTTAGTGATGGCAATGACAGTATAAAAAAAAAAAAAAGAAAACCTGAGTGATTCCTAAATTTAATTATCAGTTCTAGTCAGCCTCAAACCAATGATGTAAGCCATAGATTGTCCTGATACATCTTATCATAACAATAATCTGTTCATTATTAGATGTTATTAAACTTTATTTTGCTGTATACATTATAGTACCATGCAATGCAACTTTATTGATCTCCTGGGGGGGGGAAGTCTTTTGACATAGTGCTCAGACATATTATATGTTATCACTTTATTCGGAACCTTCCCCAAACTCGAAGAAAAGGGTTAATAAAGGGCACTTTATTCTGATGGTATAAATAATGTCAGTGGATTGATAATCAAGGTAAAAGAAAGTAACACTTCATATGGAAGACACCAAGCACATAAAAGGATAAGGGGGAGATCTAGACGAGCTTTGGTCAGATTGATTCGCTGGGTGATTCTTCATTGTCAAGAGTATTCGAAAACTTAGGTGACCTTCACATGGGATCCCTCGTGTATACGTCGTCACTTTGAGTCCGACTCGGAGCGACTCTCTCAGGAGGGGTTGGAGAAGGCTGATTTATGGCCTAGTTTTATAGGGTAAACTAAACAATCCTTGTTTAATGGTGCGCCTAATTACGTGCGCCACGAGGAATAGCGATGGCCGCGGTTACAATTCCATATAGCACGAGATGATCACGGAGCTTACCCACAGACCTACTCAAAAGAAACTAAGGCCGGGAGTATAATGTTTAATTGGCTGTTGATGTACATTTATTAGAATGTAGATAATATACGGAAAAGGTCATTTGTTATTTACGAGCTAGATGAGTTTCAGAGTGGAGCGTGCGCGATCATAAAAGAGAAAAAACATGAAAGATATTAAATAACAGGGAATGATGAATGAAATATAGTGTTTTCAGTCTCCATTTTTTGAGATATTTTTTCTTAACTAGTAAATAAAAATTATTGTAAAATGGAAATCGTTTAGAGGGGTTGTCTATGAAAGAAAAGTTATCAAAATTTTAATACCTAGTAGTGATGTTTACACAAAAAAAAAGTAATTGGAATCCACTTACTCGACAATTTTACTCGTTTTGTTGCTTTTTTAGCTCCTATGAATTCAGTGATGGTCAGTCAGGTGTAATTTCCCAGAGTGTGGTGTGTGTTGTTTTGGAGGTGGGGGTGGGGGGGCTCTCAAACAGACCAGTTCATGATTCCTATGTCTTATGAGATGCTGTGTGCTGACAATGTGCTTAGATCATTATGGTTACAGCGTTTATTCTACACTTTCATTTAGCTCCGAATATTTACTATAGTCCAACCATGAAAAAAGAGAGACAGACAGATCAGAGATTCGAGTTGCTTAAGATCCGTAGAGGATAGAAACCACATGACAAACTCTAGGCTCTGTAATATCTGCACATCCAGATTAACATATCTAAACTCTTTTATACCCCCTTCCCTTATATAAGATGTTATTTTTGCATCTGCGTGCCTGGTCTGAGCTATCTTGTTGTATGCAGGAGTGAGGGTCAGGAGGCAGAGAGTACTGCAGTGTGCAGACAGGGGAAGCTATTCATGAGAAGAATCTGCCAGTCAACCATAGTCAGAAGATTGTACAGTCGATCCATGCCAACAAAACTATAGAACAGACTGATAGAGACAGGTTGGAATTAATCTGTGAATTCGCGATATTTTTGTATATAACAGTGAATTGAGAATGTGTTATTTTGTATCCGAGTATATTTAAGAATCTTGTCTTGGGGGAATATCCCTTTAAGGCTACTGATATATGTGTTAGGATTTTTGCAATTGTTCTGGCAGCTGCTATAGGTGGACAAACGGGGAAAAAATCCTGAAGGCTGGATACTCAAAAGTCTGCACTTTGAGGACATACACCTTTCGTATACTTATAGTGCCCCTGTTGTCAGTGATTGCAAAGAAGAAGGAAAACCCACAATGCAGTAACTAAATTCATAAATCTTTGTTATTGAATTCAGCGTTTATGGGTTCCAAAGGAGGATGGGTCAGTGAAGAGACGTGTTAGAAAAATTCTCTGTATGAACACACGCGTTGCTAATTCAATGTGTTCAAAACTTGGATTGTTAGGTTGTTGCGGTGAACAATGCATTTCGGCTACTCAAGTTCCATTATCAGATATGAAAAGCTAATAATGCACCACAAATAAAATGTATTTATTAAAGTAAGAGTAGAATTAAAAAATGAAGACATCCAACATACAATATTAAAAATGTCTTAATCTGACGGAGCTCCACGTTATTTCAAATCATCTATTCCAAGGAATACATACGTTTCCTTTAGGTTGTGAAGATATTTCAACCAAAGATTTCATGGGAATAAGCCAAAGTCAGAATGAAACCGCTGCAATCTTTTCCACAGATATTCTCCGTAATTCAGCTTTACTATGGAGAGGAGCGAGGCGAACTACAGTGGTATCAGCATAGCAGCAGTATGGGGCCCTGCGTGTCAGGGGGCCCCGTCAATCCGACCAAGACACCATGAAAGAATGGGTATGGTGCATCTTATATCTATAGTGTACTGCACATTATCCAGCATAATATTATATAACATATACTGTGATGTCTGTATTATGCAGTATCTTTTGATGCGTATATGGCTGTCTGTATACACTGTATGGAGTATGTTGAATATGGCCTGTATGTGTGGTATGCTGTGTGTGGCAAATGAGTAGATTTATAGGGTGAGTATCTCATATGTTATCTTGGGTATATTTGTGTATATTGTGTATATTTGTGCCTGCTAGGGGGCCCTGTCTCTCCTAGTTACGCACGTAGAGGAGATAAGTATGGACATAGCGTAGACGGTTCAACCAAGTAAAAACTTTTATTTATTGGTTACTGACATCAAATCAGATAAAAGGTGCATATAATCATCCACGCGGACACCAGTCATTGCAGACCCAAAGATTGCTTCCGTGATGCTGAATTTCGGCTGACGGGCTCGGGCAAGACGCGCGTCCTAGTGGATTGATAATATTGCGCATTTTTATCTGAATAAAAACAATTACTAAATGTTCCTCTATAAGTTTTTATGTACCTAAAAATGATATAATTAGAAAATTGCAACTCGTGATAGGTCTATGTTGATGGTAAGTTATATGTATGGTTCTAACAAAGCAGAATTATTTTAAAAAATCCTCTTTAGGAATCAAGACAAATAGTTATCGGTCCAGGAATGGGGATTAATGTTGCCTGATTCAGCCAAGTGAGGTTTACTTGTTACTCACAAATCTTCGATCATCAGCTGATACATTTACAGAAAGTGATGAACCAATGTCACAAAGCAAATCATTTACAGCTGGAAAGTAATGGAATCTAAAAAAATTCTACATTCTCATAGATGTAGGGTGAGATTATCGGGGCCAGACAGATGAGAGAAGATCATTTAGCATGTGTCTTGATCAGAGGTTTATAAGATCCTCGGCAAGATAGATACAAAAAGATTGTTTTAGGATGAACAAGGGGTGTAAATAATGTGGGCACCACCTATGAGATCCCAGTGTGAGCAGTGCCATTCAAAAATAAACATTAATCTTAAGGATTTTGAATTTTGGGGGGAATTTATGGACAACTAAAAAGTTTTAGCTCCAGTGATTATTATATATCACATATCATTGATCCATGATCCTGATCGTTCTGGGACTGGGTTTGCTAAAAATTAGTAGCATAATTTATGGAACTTATGTTTACAGAGATTTTTAAATAACTTCAAATTGTAGAATTTATATACTGTAAAGGCGATGAGGACACCAGACTTACAGAAAACCCCTAGTTACAGACGTACCAATCGGCCCTGTGACCTCTTGGATGGATCTCGGGATGTTTACTTACCTCCAGGTTGCAATGATAGCGGTAACGGGCCTCTGTTATAAAGTTTATGATAATCCTGGTCATTACAGAAAAACAAAATCCAATTGTCACTGGAACAAATTTTTTTTGTCTGGCGCTACAGTTATAAAATATACAGTTCGGACTTACATACAAATTCAACTAAGTACAAACCCAAGGAACCTATCTGTATGTAACCAGGGAATTCCTGTACGGCAACGGGCAGATTAATTTAATTAAAGGTGAAAAGCCCAGACAGATTAGATACTCATTAACTTTCATTTTTAGGTAAATTGTGGTAAGTACTCCAGTGGCATCACCAGAGGCCCTCTAATGTCCAGGCTCTGGCTATTATATGCACCCAACAGATCCCTTTCCCCTTGATCCAATGCCACACTTTACAACTCACTCTTGTCTGCCAAAATCTCTTGCAGCATCATGGGCTGCCACAATATTGGGCAAGGAGGGAAGGAGAGAGGAGAGTGCAGAGGGAGCAGGGAGGAGGGGGAGAAGGTTCAGAGGCATGTGCAACACCCCGCCAATGCATTGGCATGCTGGAAGTTGTGAAAAACGTCCTCTCCAGGTCAGGAGCAGTAATGTAATTGCAAGACTGCAGAACTGCCGAAAGGCAAAGGTAACGGTGTATGTAATTAGCCAATGACATGTTCTATGAGTCGCTGAAGCTGTGATTGGCGAGATGGCTACCACATGACCAGGGGGGGGATCATAAAAACCCTGCTAGGTGAGGCCATGATTCAATTCAGTCAGAAAGATAAACAGGTGCAGCAACCTTCAGTGTGCCACAGCCATCCATCCATGAATATCGTGCCACGGGCCTACGCCTGCACACAGGGTGAGTCTGGAAACTGCAGCTTCCAATTACTGGACACAGTTCTCCCTGAAACAGCCAGCCTGATCTACTATCAGGCTAAGTGAACTTTTCCTGAGGAAAACTCTCCATGAGGCATTCCAGCATCCAATAATGTTGTTGTTACGTTTTTTGCCGTTGCCTGCTATTACACCTGCTGAGCTCTGCTACAGAATGTGGGGAACACATCGGATGCCATCAATTTGTACTGGAAAGAAAATCAACATAGGAGGTTCAGCTCGCGGCCCCTCGGACCAATTTGTCATAACCTGACATTATTTTCAGTGTCTGTATATATTCTCTCACTGGTTTAATGAGATAGCGCTCGCACTAAAGGTAAAGCAACACTGGAAATACAATCTGTCCCCAGGTATCCCACAGATGTCTCAGGTGCTTGACACGTGCCATACAATTGTTAGTGAATTCATATTTTAAAAAAATATATATTTTTACATTCATTTTATTTTATTTTTGAAAAATATGCTTAAAAAATCACCTTTATTTATTTTTACTATTATTATTATTATTATTTTTATTTTATCATATATTAATCATTATGACTAAAGCACTGCATTTGTTTAACAGGTTGATTTTGCAGTGGCAATACCAGATGTATATGTACATTATTATATATGTTATGTGAGTTACAATCATTAAGGTTTAGATATAGAAATTAGCATTTCTATGGAAATATAAGCAGATTTTTATTGTAACATTGTGTTTAAAATCGATTTAACATCTGTAAGGGGGAGGAGATAAGCTGTGACATCATCTATTGTCAGTAGTGATGTAATGATGGGTCAGTGTTATCTATATAGAGGTCATTGTACAGGAAGGGGGAAGATAAGCTGTGACATCATCTATTGTCAGTAGTGATGTAATTATGGGTCAGTGTTATCTATATAGAGGTCATTGTACAGGAAGGGGGAAGATAAGCTGTGACATCATCTATTGTCAGTAGTGATGTAATGATGGGTCAGTGTTATCTATATAGAGGTCATTGTACAGGGAGGGAGAGGAGATAAGCTGTGATATCATCTATTGTCAGTAGTGATGTAATGATGGGTCAGTGTTATCTATATAGAGGTCATTGTACAGGGAGGGGGAGGAGATAAGCTGTGACATCATCTATTGTCTGTAGTGATGTAATGATGGGTCAGTGTTATCTATATAGAGGTCATTGTACAGGGAGGAGGAGGAGATAAGCTGTGACATCATCTATTGTCAGTAGTGATGTAATGATGGGTCAGTGTTATCTGCCGACCCGAGGCCCTGTAGGGGAAAAAAAAATAACACCTGTACTCATCTTTCCGACGGTCCCCCATAGGTCCTCTGATCTCCGGGACAGGTCTCAGGACAGAAGAAGGACCTATGGGGCTGTACGTCAGAAAGGTGAAGTTTGTCTTTATGTTTGAGTTGACTTGAGTATAAGCCGAGTTAAGGGTTTTTGACGCCACAATTTTGTGCTGAAAAACTAGGCTTATTACTCGAGATCTAAAGGTAATTCCCAGAAATGGTAACATTGAAAGTTTTAACTCATATCAATAAAAGTGACACCTTCACTACTCCATACAACAAAGTATTTAAAAAGTTAGGATACAAAGGGGTTAAAGAAGCCCTCAGGATTTTCTTTTACCTATCATTTGATGTGTATATAAAATTACCCTTGCGCTTCATAAATTGACACACAGCGATCACCCAGTCCAAATGTGATTCTTTTATTTTTAAACTTAGTTGACAAAATGAAATGAAAATATATTGAAATAATAATTTTCTCCTTGCAAACTTTGTGTGCAATTGCACTGATCTGGCAAAGCTCTGGTAGAGCTTGTGTAATCTGCTGGCACTATATAACAAAAGGAATAATAATAATAATTATTAGATGATTATTACTTATTATTATTATTATTGAGGACCTTTGGCCTTTTGCTGTTAATGTCTGACGGTACATCTGTGAGAAAGTTCTACTCATAGTTTCCAAAAGCCCCTCCCACAAGTTGGATCGACTTGATTGGCACTTTTTGTGTACCATGTGATCAAGCAGCTCCCTCAACAGCTCAATGGGGTTTGCAACTACAATACAGATGATGCCAGCTGTAGGCACGTGATTCTTCCGATAAATAGTTCCAATGACAGTAATTTGGAAGGGAGGGTGCTTTGGGTCCTGTTGTAGGATAAAATCACACAATGCAGCCTCGAAACAAAACTAGGGCAGACACTTCATAAATACATGTGCAAGCACGTTCTTTTCAGTCCGGCAGAAAACTGGGGGCAAAAACTTTAATAAATGGGGCCTTTATGTTAATTTATTCATACATACAGGGCCGGCTCCAGGTTTCAGTGGGCCCTGGGCGATAAGAAACAAAAAAAAAAAAAACAGCCTTCAGTGGGCACCCTAAGCAGTGATGTTTGAAAAGCTGGTGGCAAAATTAAAAAAACGCGATAATTTTACTATATACAAATATTGAAAGATATACAAACACCCCACGATCCCCGACACAGGCTCATAATTAAGTATATAACAGCAACCCAAGCTCCATATTACGATATACAGCCCCTGCGTCCATTAAACGTAATATAGCGACCCCTGAAACTCCATTAATTACGGTTATATACACAGCCCGCGCCCCTAGGTCCATTAAGGATACAGCACCCCAGGCTTCATTAATTAGTATAATAAACCCTCCAGGCTAACTTAATAATATACACCCCCCAAAGCTTCATAAAATATATACACCCCCCAGGCTCCATAATTGATTAATATATAACCCCCGGGATACATTAATAGTTACACCCCTGGGTCCATAATCAATGAGTATATATACCCCCCCAGGTTCGATTTCATTAATATATACCCCCCACTGGGACTCCATTAATATTAATATATACCCCCCACGGGGTCCATTATAACTATATACCCCAGGGTATCATTAATTAATATATACCCACCCCAGAGTCCATTAATATATATACCCCATTGAGGCTTCCTTAATTAATTATACCCCCCAAGGGGCCGTAGTACAATTACATTAAATATTATCCCCCCCCCAGGGGGTCCTATTAATAATATATACCCCCCAGGGTCGATTAACTTCATATATAACACCCTGGGCTTCATTATTAATATATACCCCTTGAGCGTCCATTAATTAATATATACCCCCTTTGAGGCTCATAATTAATATATACACCCCCAGGGTCCATGAATCATATATACCAACGCCCCTTCACCAGACTCCAATGAATTAATTAAATACAATTATAGTGGCCAGAAAAAAAAATAAACGCTCACTTACCTCCAGGGTGACATGCGATTTTTCTTAATCATTCTGGGGCCGCGCTCTCTGCTACATCTTCAGCCAAGCGATACTGTGACGCAGGCAGGGACGCTGGCGGCGTGAGTAAGTCATGCACGTCCAGGCGTCCGCACATGCAATGAGGCGCTGGGTGTGCAGCCAGAAAGTACATTGGTGTAGATGCCGATCGGCACCATGTTCTGTGACTGGAACCCGCTTGCTGGTACTTTGCGACCACTTGTCAGCCCGCGCAGAAGGCAGTTGTTTGAATGAAAGCGGTTCGATCGACACCGTGCTTCTCTCAATTACATTCAGGGCAAACAAACATGACAATTGAGTAAACTTGAATTGGCCAGGGCGGAGTGTGTGATGCTGGGGGCCCCTTGAACCTCTGGGGGCCCCGGCACTGGCCCGGGTAAGCCGGGTGGCTGGGCGCGCCGGGCCATGCATACATATATCATATATAGTTACCAGAAGTGAACAGTTAGTGTCAGGAATGCATTCTTCTTAGAAAGGACCTGTGTTTGCGTGCGCACCACCTCCAGGAGGGTAATAGAGCTCAGCTTCATTTTGTTCAGACTCTCCGCTGTGCTCGACCTCCTACTCTCTCTCAGCCCTGACCCGACTTGCAGAGTGAATAAGGGAGGAGAACGAGCGCGCCCACAGGTTGGCCGCAAGCTTCCAGGCATCTGCGCAGGGGCCAGCTAATATAACTCCTGTACCGTGCATGTGAGGGGCCCCTATGAGTATGTGCGTTTGCCTGTGTTATAGCGCTGAGTGTGCTGGTGCCCACAGTTTCAGGAATTCTGGCCATGTTTCTTCATGAATCTGGCCGCCGCTTGCATGCCCCAGTGGGGCTCAAGGCTGACTGCGCACCCGACACCCATTTCAGTGCAGAATTTGTGTCGCTAGGAGGAATAGTGCAGCCACAACACAAAAGGGACATGTGGCATTCACTGGAAAACCTGCACTAGGAGCAGACATACAAATAGTGGGATTCAACGGGGATAAAGGGTTAAAAAAAAAAAAAAATAAAATCTTTTTTTATTTTCTCATAACATGAATTAAAGCGCGATATCAAATATATACAAAGATAGCGTCACACACCTCGCCCGACCTAGGTTTCGCCCTTTTCGGCTTCTTCCGGGGCCTGGCATTTGACGCAATATCCGACATTTAAATACAAAGTTTGCAAAACATATAAAACATTTTGTTCAGATATATACAAAACTGTTTGGAATTAACAGCAATATCTTTGACCTTAAATATACCACACCATGCACATGCTTCTTAATGGATATTGCTTAATTCGTACAGGTGAACCTGCAGATCTCTCCTTACGGGTCCTTTATATCATTATTTCTCATGATGTATAAAGGATAAGTAAGGCATACTCTGACGCTTCTTTACATATCTAACGCACATATTCGGGTATGTATCTAATTCCAAAGAACGCGTTGTCTCTATTGTATGTGTCATGACTGGCGTCCCCTCTAACCAATCAAGACTTAGACCAAAGAGCCAATCAGAGGGTGAACAGGGTACACACCCCCGTTACACCCCTCTCCACCCAATCCTGTTCTTTTTCTCGTTAGTATCGTAAGTGTCTACAGTATCGTAAGTGTCTACTCAGAAACGTGACTTTGGCCACGGTGTTGCTGATTGACCCATCCCAAGTCTGGCACAAGGGCATTTTGGAAGGTCTTAACGTGATTGGTCTCTTCTTCCACAAGTGGTTGATGGGGGGTGGCGTGAGGTGGCAATTGTTCTTTTTATGATGAAACATATTTTCTTCCCAAAACGTGATGAATGAAGTTAACAAGTTATCTGTACAACTACAAATCCACAGTGTTGCAGTTTAAAGAGGCGATATAGCACATAAACTGCTATGACAGATGCCATCGCAATTTTAATTGAATGAAAATGCAATTAGTTTTAATGAATTTAATAGATTCCATTACATCTTAATGGACTGAAATGGGAGGGGAAAAAGGAAAAACATATGATGGTAGTTTTCAAATACCACTTTACATTTATGTGTGATTATACACAAGGTTTGTCATGTGAGGAACAGGTACTAAAAGGTAAAGTTCAATAGTAGTAGATACCACGAGAGTCGTAAAAGATAGTCATTATTTTGTATATAAGAAGATAATAAAAGCTCAGAAGGCACCAATAGTCCATAAAACCCAATAAACAAAATCATGAAAAAACATTTTACACAAAGTTCTTTTTTTTTTTTTTTCTAGAAGAAAATAAATAATTACTAGAAACATCTTCAATACTTTTATGAGCAAAATGTTTAATGTATATGAAATGTAAAGGACTCTACCAGCTACAAATGCCCCATAAGTCGAAAGTGACATTAAGTGGGGCCCTTTATAGGCATTCTGTAAGCACCTCTTGTTTGTGCAATTGATCTATTATATTAAAGAAAATTTTATTTTCTTCTTTATGAGGCAGCTGAAACCTCCACCTCAATGCAGTTCACAGACATAAGCCAAAATAATAGCTACACCCTTTAGAAGGGGAGCTAATAAGAATTCATGTTCCAGTCCCCGACAGCTACTCAATGTGTGTTTCAGATATAAGAATGGATTGAGTAGAAACCACGCCTTGGATTGAGCCGAGCACCTGGGAAGACCCGGCCGGACCAAATTATTATTTGCATGATAGTTTTAACATATATGGACAGAGATTCCTGAATTGCGACTTTACGTTTAGGCACAATTTGTGCCTTTTATGTAACTGACAACAACCCACAAAATAATAAGGACACTGCCAGCAGATTTATCAAGGTCCAAGTCATTAATGGGGCAAAAATCTGCGGAAGTGGAACTCAAAGACAGACATTTGAATGTCATAAAGAGCAATTAACGATTAAAATAAACTGTCCTTAAAGGGGTATTCCTGGGAAGGATAAAGCCTAATTCATATTCAAATGAGTCATTTAAATATGGAACTCACGTGTATTTGTTTGTATTTCACCTCTTCCCCTTCTTCCTACTTTAACATCCACTTAAAGAAAAATGCTAGTTGGAATAGGTCCTGAGTGAAGGCGGCAGGACCCAGTCTCCCTCTCCACCCACCCCCGTTCAAAGTGTCATTCATACCACCGTGCGCCCTCACAACAACTATACCAGCCTGAAGAGTACCCGCTGGGCCCGGTCACTTGGCTTTTCCGATTTTTCCCCGGTATGACCGATATGTAGTTTACCATTCAAAACTATGGACCCGCCCCACCCTTGATGGCCACACTTTTCAGTATGAGAAATATACATTCCTTGTGGGGATCCTGCTATGAAAATTGCAAGGCTATTATATGGAAAGATGAATTTTACTGACGAACATGAGAAGATATTTGATATTGAAGAATATATTGAAGTAAAATTTAAACAATCTTTTTAACAAAATATTTTTCTATGGTCGGTTTTTCAATTTGAAGTGTTTATGGGGGGGATGAGGAGATCCCCTAGTCCTCGACCATTTTGCCTAAATACCTATACATTACTTCCACCTTATTTCTTATATCATACAAAAGGGGCCCACTGAGGCAGCTATCGCTCGGGTGGGCCACTGTATTACTGGAGCTGATACGGGCCATATTGGCTGTTTAAAGCTACAAGCGCCTCCCCTTTTTGTGACTTTGTTCTTACCCGCCCTTTGGACTAACTCATGTGATCAACACCCAGAGGGCAGAACTACACAGCATCGCAGATGCCATTGCCGGTCACTTCATCATGTGAATGGAGCTGAGTGCATGACTTGCTACCAAGATACAGTTGACATCCCCACCACATAAACCTGGCACATATAGCCACAAATAGGATGGTTATTTCTGCTACTTCATCATGTCTCTTTGGAAGTGATGATTACTTGTATAATATAAAGTGAGTGTATGTTGTGGGGTGACGTGTAGGTTATGTATGTCCGCGAAAGGAATCTGCCCCCAGTGCAATTCCCATCCCCAAATTTGCACGACACAAACTTAACAGTGAGAACCGGACATTGGCGCACATCTGTCCGCGGCCCGTCGGCGCGTGGGGACCATCCCAGGCCCAGCGCCCGTCAGAGGACCAGAGCCCAGTCTGAAGCCGTCAAGAGCCAGCCCGAGCAGCACCGGGGGCCCAGTCCGGGACGGAGCTTTGGCGCCAGCGAGTCGGCGCCCACCGGGAGCGTACCGCTCGTATCCTTCCACTAACCGGCCTTTTCGACGCGACGTCTGTCCCGAAACCGGACGGCGCACTCTCTAAGCCTCCTGGATGCCAGCCGCCGACCACTCTTGGGTGTCTCTTTTCCACTTCCGTACTTGCTCCCCCTTTGTCCCGTCGGCCACCCGCCTGCCCCTGCAATAGCGGGCGCCCCTCTCCCCGGGCCTTCCCGTGTTTTTCCGGGCATGCAGGTTCCCTTCCAGTGCTTGCCTCTTCTTTTTTTTCTCGGTTCCTTATCACAAGGGTTGTCTCGCCCGTGTTCTCCCCCCGGCACCGCCTCCCATGCTGTCCGGCCTGCCCGTCTCGCTCTTGGGTGCGGCCCCCGTTCTGTTGGCTTCCTGTCTGGCTCCCGCTGGGCGGCGGGTGCGTTCTGGAGTCCTACAGGCCGCGTCACAGCGATACACCGCCGGCCCACACACATATCCGCAGTTTCCCCG
The DNA here is from genome assembly GCA_019512145.1 of Engystomops pustulosus. Classification (NCBI taxonomy): domain Eukaryota; kingdom Metazoa; phylum Chordata; class Amphibia; order Anura; family Leptodactylidae; genus Engystomops; species Engystomops pustulosus. The sequence continues at coordinate 253,094,340 of CM033642.1, read as the reverse complement.
ATTAGCGGCCCACGAACTGCCTGCGTTTCTTTTTCTTTTCTAGCCCCGCCCGTTTTCCCCCGGCTGCTCAGTTTTCGCCCGGAAGTACTTCCACATGATTAAAAGAACAACAAGCATGTGTGTGATGACTGTTCTACATGAAATCGCTGAGAGTAAGGAATGTATGCAGCTATGAGCGGACCATTTTAAAATCATGTTGAGATCGGATTCCGAATATAGACCCCAACCCCCCAGTAACCCCAGAGTTAGAGTTAAGTGTTATTTATTGTGTGTGTAACCATGCCGATGGAGACCACCCTTGTTAAGTGGAGATTTTAACCACTGCGGCGGTGCAACGTGCCAGCACTAGCATGACGGTTTCATGTGGGGAGCGCAAGACTGTGTAAGTGTGCATTGAAAGCTGCTGCCTACATCTGCGCGGTGTCCGCCAACAGGCTTATGCCAGTTTTGTCGTCATTAAATGCCGTGGTTGACTTTCACCACAGCAGCCAGTTAACACGAGTCAAATGCTGCCACCAAAAGGTGTCCCAGCTATGAAGAAAGGGCGCGAGGTGGGGGTGGAATTGATGTGGACCAAAAAGCCCACCCAAACATACTTTTAAAGCAGTTTGGGGTCCGTTTGGCGCCCGGGAACCCAAACCAAAGAGTTTGTTACCAAATCCAAACTTGTGGTTCAGTGTAAGCTCAACACTAAATATAATGCAAAATTCTAGTAAAATTGGCAAGATGTAGTACTTTGAATGTGGGTGTCGCACCAAACAAATCTTGCCTGTATATTGTAGGCGATGAATATAAAAAAGTTCCAAATTCTAATGAAAGGAACCTGTAGTAGTTTCATAGTTTAAGTTCACATAGCCGGTGGCTCCCTGACAGCTAGACATGTGGTGGTCTCGGGGGACCATTCGGGCGACAGCCCCCGCGCCACACGCGTGTTCTCTTCCCGCCCCCCCCCCTGTGTGCCTGTGTCTCAGTATCCTCTCCTCCCACACATGAATATCCACTAACCCCTCCTAATCCCAACGGTCATGGTGACATTGAGCAGGCCGGGGAAGGGAGGGCAATGGTGTTGATGTTGTGGGGATGAGAGAGAGAAAGAATATATGAGGAGACACAGGCACACAAGAGGCTGCAGCTACTGACCCCACCCAGGCCTCAACAACGCGGTAGCAGCGGAGTAGCTAATGTAAATTAAACTTATAGAAAAACTACCTGAAAGTATTGTAAAAGCTAACAAAGGCTGACAGAGGGCTACAGGAACCAGTACCATGTGACAAGTTGGCATTCCTGGTGAAAGGTTTTTGTTTTTAACCCTATAAAGGAATGGAGGTTTGCAATGGATCTCATCCCAATCAATCCATATATCATGACCTCTCATCAACAATAAAGATAATTATACATGTTAGTGTAGTGTTTATCCACCACTGTTCAATGTGATTATGGTCATCTATACTACACGATTGGATATAAATATTTTTAAAATCAATAAAAGTATACGTTTAACCCCTTCTCGAGCGCGCCGTACTATACGGCGAGCGCGGGTCCCGGTGCTGGAAGAGGGCTCGCGTGCCGGAGCCCTCTTCGCAAGACGTAAGTCTTTGCTGCACCCTATATTGCGAGCAAAGGCTACCGGTAACACCTGCGAGCGGTGCTAGCACCCGATCGCGGGGTGCTTTCACCCGCGAGATATCGCCTCAGCAATTGTCTGCCGGAGGCATTCAGAAGAGTGGCGCCGCCATCTGTGGAGCGGTGTCTCCGCTCCCCGATGACGTCAAGGGGGGCAAGGGTGATCAATTCCATGACAGAATCGGGCCTCGAACGAAGGCCGAAGCTGTCTTGTTTTAACCTATTCATACAAGGGCTACAGCAATTGTAATGAATGAGGAGTAAGTAGTAAAAATCCCCATATACTGCCATATTGCAGTGCCAGTGATGGCAGTATTATGGTAGGATCGATGTCAGGACAAACTAGGGTAAAGTACCTAGGGAGTCTGAAAAATAGTTGAAGTAAAAGTAAAAAAAAGTTTAAAAAAAAAAAAAAATTCTATTAAAAAAACCTAAAAAGTCAATACCCCCCTTTCCCTAGAACTGATTTAATATTAATAAACAGTAAAAATCATACAAACATTGAGGTATCGCCGCGTCCGAAAATGTGCCGATCTATCAAAATATTATAAGTTTTTCCACTGCGTTAACACCGTAACGGGAAAATAAGCGTCCAAAAGTCAAAATGACATTTTTTTGACGCATGGAAAATATAAAAAAATTCATAAAAAGTGATCAAAGGTTATAGCACGTTCCTGAACAATGATAGCAAATGAAAAACGCCATCAACAGAGTCGCAAAAAATGGACACCAACCCACAGCTGATTCGTACACAAAGTAGAAAAAGTATAGGCCAGAAGAGGGCCAAAAAAATCAAAAAAAACAATTTTGTAAGGGAGGTTTTAATTTTGTAAATGTTATGTGAAAAAACATTATAAAACCTGGAAAAATGTGGGGATCCCTGTGTCGTAGCAACCCAAAGAATAAAAGTAGACATGTCAATTTTGGGCACGAACAGAGTGATAAGCTGTGAAATCAAGCCCACAAGAAAAGCGTCGCAAATGTGTTTTTTCACCATTTCACTGCATTTGGATTTTTCCCGCTTCCCGTATGCGCCAGGAATGTTAATTACCGTCACTACGAAGTTGCAATTTGTTACGCAAAAAAAATAACCATATAACAGAGCTCGTTATGTGGAAAAATAAAAAAAAGTTTATAGATTTTGAAGGTTGGGATGTGAAAAATGGAAGTTGAAAAAACTAAAAAAGGCCAAGTCGTTAAGGGTGTGAAAAGAAGGTTATGATTCATCAATATGAAAAAATATGTTTACAGATTATTAGGCAGGTTACACCTGAAAAAAGTTGCACTAAATTTCCAGATTATCTTGAAAACTTTCATTACCCCAGACATCGCTATAACTGTCTCCTACTTTAGACACCCAATTTCCACACTGTGGTGTATCGAATCAGTGAGACACAGTTCCCCCTTCCTTCTCCTGTAGAGTCTGCCAGAGGCCGCTCTGATGCCCCTACTATTTGGACACTGCCTGTGGGGTCAGCTCCATCTTATGACCAACAGCTACAAAGTGTATGGGTGTCTACTTATTTACAGACGATTATAACCATATTTTCTCAACCAACTTCTACTCATCTCTGCTTCCAGGGCTGGTCAGGTTTCGTAGCCCATGGGTGCCAGAGCCTCATTGTGGGCCCCCTTGAAGGGAAAGCAAGTGTTAGCATTTAAAAATATCGGAAACAGACTAAAATATTCCCTAGTTTATCATTTTCGTTTCATTCAATAGTCTAGGCAACCAAAGGTGTGATTAACCCAATCTTTAACCCATTAACCAATTAATGATTTCTAGTAATATTAAATGATTTGCTTCATTACGTAATACAGTAAACTATGGGGCTTCATGAATGGTAATTATTTAAACCAGTTTATAAAGTTTGCGTTTTGAAAAAAAACTTAAAATAAGGGGAAAACAGGTTAATGTCGTCTATAGACTTTAAAGGGTTGCACTTTAAGTTACAGGCAGCAAATAATCAATATTGTTTGTGTAATGAAAAGTGAGTTGAATTTTCCCAATATACTTTCTGTATCAAACTCCTAATGTTTTCTAGATAATCTGCTGCTGTCCTTTAATCGTAGAAGCCGTAGAAGCTTATAGTTTACTAATGTAGATATACATGAACTTCAGTGAGTCACACAGGTGCAATACTCATTAGAATCACACAGTTTGATACAACTGGGACATATTTACTAAGGGACCTTTGCGACGCACTTAGTCAGACTTTTCACCTTTGTCGTGGCTAAATGGAGCACAGGATTTAATAAGTGTGGTGCTATGGGGTTCTGGCACACAGATACACAGACAAAGTTTGAATTTTTTTTTTCGCTTTTACTTCAATATGATATCATATATAATCGAGTATAAGCCTAGTTTTTTCAGCACAAAAAAATGTGCTGACAACCCAAACTCGGCTATATCGAGTAAAAATATATATCAAAAACTCACCTTTCTGGCTTCCCCCGCTGTGGCTTATAATGGGGCAGGGGGGCTGGCTATCTACTGGGGCAGGGGGCTGGCTATATACCTGGGGATATGGGTGACAGGCTATATACTGGGGGCAGGTGCTGTGGCTATATACTATGGGCAGGGGTTCCGGCAGACTATATAATGGGGAGGCTGGTGGACCGATGCATTCCCACCCTCGCCTTATATCTGAAGTCAATAGGTTTTCGACAGGTTTTGTGGGGGGTAAAACTTAGGGCTCGTTTACTACTTGCGTCTGGCTTATACTCAAGTATATACGGTTACATAAAATGATACATACATTCTACACAGTGTTGCGCAGAGTAATTCAACACATCTTAATATAGCGTTGCACAGATTATTGTTTCACTAGTGGTGTAAACATAAAGAATATAATATTTCTCGCTGAATTAGCAAAGCAAAAGTTTCATAGTGAGTAAATTAAACTCACATAGCTTCAGACTCGCGGCAGTGACCACACTCCCTAGGCGTATTGGATCAAGTGTGCGAGGCACAGGAGTGAAATGTCGGGGGGACACACCCCCCTTCTTCAGGACAGCTGCATGGCGTTCCATGGAGCAAATTAGAGGACGTTGCCATTAGACGATCTGAATGATTGGGGCTGGGCGTGGGACTAAATCTCAAATTCGTCGCAAAGCCTATGTTAAAGATACACCCTAAAAAGGGGACCTGAGCGGGGATAAGGAAGGAGGAAGGACGGAGGGGAAGCGACACATTCATATGATTTCATGGTGCATAAATCTAGTAATACTGCCGCAGGACTATTTTTTGCATTATTAAAACGGCGAACGATTCACTTTCAACTCCGAGCGCTAAATGTAAGTAAATGTGGCCACATTGCGGGCTCATTACGAGAGTCCCGAATTGCGGCATTTCATCGGGCCTCCGAATATTACGATTTGCACCGAATTGGCCCGGGATTTTGGTGCACACTATCGGATTGTGGCGCATCAGCGCTGGCTTTCACGCGTCAGAAATGGGGGGTTGTGGCCGTCGGGAGAAGACCCACGGATTCGAAAAACCACGGAATTTACAAAAAAATTTGTTGTCACAAGAATAGCACCTCACATACACCGGAACGAGAAGGTGAACTCGGCGGACTTCAGGCAGCCTCAGCGGACACCTAGGGACAGGGGCAGCACAACCTTAGTGAATCCCGGCGTCGCTGGATTGCGAAGGATGGGGGGTAAGTAAAAGGTGCAACATTGTGTGTATAATGAGCGGGCCGCTGCGTGGACATCCCATGACAGGGATCGGGAAGTAAACGATGAAGCTTATTCTGTCATGACAGCAAACAACAGATCTAAAGAAAAAAACTGTGAAGAATTGATACAGAAACATGTTTGGAAAATTTTATAACTTTTCATTACACAACCCATATCAATTATTTGCTGAATGTGCTTAAGTGGACCCCCTTTAGCCTATGAAGCGGTAGAAATTCTCTGGCCTTCCAGCTCTTGGGCGCGTGCAGCATTGATGTTGCTTAATATCAGCTTCTTTAAATTTATATTGTATGTTTTTGTTTATAGAAGAGTATTTTAGGCTTTGCGGACAAAAACAAGTATGTTTCCTCATTTACTCCTTTTCTATTCCACAATTGTGGTGTTTGCGTAATCCGTACGAGTGAGTTCTGTGGATTATACGTTTCTTACCAATTACATTCCTTTACAGACATTCAGCCCTGGCCAAAGATTCATTTACTTCATGGAATGGTAATGGAGAGGAGGAATACTACATAAAGATGATACTTTAAGCTCTAACCAAATTCAGGAGTAGTAGTATAGTCTTCTAGGCACTTTATCTGCGGCGGGGGGGGGGGGGGGGGGGGGGGGGGCGGAGGAGGGATTAAGTCCTTCTCATCAACATTTGTGAATGTTCCTAAAAACAATAAACAAGCAGTAAAATGCAAAGATATCCATATGTAGGTGGTGAAAAAATCCTTCCATTGCCTTTACACGATGGTTTCCACGATTAAAAGTTTTCATTATGCGGCGCTCATGCCGTTAAATGATGATAGAACAAAGAGATGAACGTCTCGATCCCCACATACTTATTGGAGACATCTTGGACAGTGATGGAATACGCCCCCGGCATCGTCTGGATTAGTAACTCCCGCCAGTCCTACATGCTAAATTACTCTCATTGTCCAAATATCACCCGTGCTGCGCTATGTTCCTACTCAGAAGAATTAATCAACACCCTACAAAAAAAATAAAATATTTGCTGTTATATTAACCCTTGTGTAACGGCAACACATTGTACATGAGAATATTCAGAATCTGATTGATGAACGTTCAGAGGGGATTTCTTATATTGTGTTTGAATCTGATTTGAACCCATTTCTCGGCCTTATTAGGGTAGGGAAGGAAAGTTTTCCCTACTTTGGGGCGGCACAATGGCAACCGACTTGACAGGGTTATTTTTGTGCTCGTCTGGCACAACCACTGTATAATGTCAGAATTTATAAGTGGGACTTGATGGACAATGGGCTATTTCTAACCTATGACTATGGATACTGAAGTATCCTCCAATCGGAGCTCAACCATTATTGAAACTCAAATGTTTAAACTTAAACTCAAACTCATATCTGCTATGTATTCATCTAAGATGTTGCTCTGTGGCCAGGAAAAGAGGACAAGTAATGAGAAGAATCGAAAGGTATGGGAATAGGGCCCTACTTACACCATTAGCCTTTCCAAGATCATGTTTTTTTTAAGGATTAAGATAAGAAATTACAAAGCTGACACGTACAGGATAGATACACACAGTGAGGTAAGTTACAGGATAATACACACAGTTGGATGCACAGAAGTTAGACAGGAGAAGACACAGTAGTGATGTCACAGAGTTTACGGAATTAGTTACACATAGTGATATCCAGTGAACGCCTTATAGGGGTGATACTGACACACAGCGATTCACAAGTACGGGATAATACACCACACGTTGATGTTCACACGGTACAGGATGATAATACACCACAGTGATGTCAACAGTACAGAGATTAAACACCAGTGATGTCATAGTTACAGGGCATGAGAATAATACCACATAGTGATATCCCAGTATGAGGGGTAATACACACAGCGATGTCACAGTACAGGATATACACACCTTGAATCACGGGTACAGGGTTTATACACACAGTGATGTCACAGTACAGAGATAATACACACAGAGTGATGTCACATCCAGGATAATAAACAATATTGCGAATAAAAAGTTGCTTTAAGCAAATTCTCTCTGAAATACTTGCTCTTGCTGCTATGTTAACATGTGTGCAATTTGTGTGTAATACACAGGTTGCTTCCAAAAGATTGAAAACCGTTATGTAATTCTCAGTTCCGAAAACTACCTGAATTGGGAGTAGTTCGAGAGTATTACACCTCTGAAGCTCCTTACAGAATGTGGGGGAAACATGGATGCCATCAATTGTACTGGAAAGAAAATCAACATAGAAGGTTCAAGCTCGCGGCCGCCATCGGGAGCGCAAAGTTTGTTATAACCTGAATTATTTCAATGTCTGTATAATTCTCTCACTGGTTAATGGGGATAGGCGGTCGCCACTAAAGATAAGCAACACTGGAAATACCAGTCTGTCCACAGGTACAATAGATGTCTCAGGTGCTTGACATTGTTGCCATACACAATTGTTGTGATTCCTATTTTAAAAAAATTATATTTATATTTCAATAAGGTTATTTTATTTTGAAAAAATATGCTTAAAAAATCACCGGGTATTTAGTTTTTACTTAGGATTATGTATTATTATTTAGTTTTTTTTAATTTTATCATACATTAATCATTAGGACTAAGCATGCATTTGTTTAACAGGTTGGGGACTTTTGCAGTGTGAACATTATTATATCTGTTAGGAGGTACAATATTAAGGTTGAGATAAGAATTCGCATTAGCAATAAGCAGATTTTTTTTGAACATTATTGTTTAAAAATCGATTTAACATCTGTTAAGGGGGAGGAGATAAGCTGTGACATCATATCTTGTCAGTGTGATGTAGTAATGGGTGCAGTGTCACTATATAAGGATCATTGTTACAGGAGGAGGCGGAGATAAGCTGTGACATCTTCTTTGTCTAGTAGTGATGTAATGATGGGTCAGTGTCATCTATATAAGATCATTGTGAGGAGAGGAGATAGATAAGCTGGGGACACTTCTATTGTCAGTAGTGATTTGTAATGATGGGTCAGTGTTATCTATATAGAGGTCATTGTACAGGGGGAGGGGATAAGCTGTGGAATCAATCTATGTCGAGGATTGTAATGAGGGGTCAGTGGTTATCTATATAGAGGTCATTTTACAGGAGGAGAGAGATAAGTGTGACATAATCTATTGTCAGTAGTGATTGAATGAGGGTCAGTGTTATCTATATAGAGAGCTCATTGTACACGGAGGGGGAGGAGATAAGCTGTGACCTCATCTATTGTACAGTAGTGATGTAATTGATGCGTCAGTGGTTATCTATATAGAGGTCATGTACAGGGAGGGGAGGAGATCAGCTGTGAATATCTATTGTCAGTAGTGATGTAATGATGGGTCAGTGTTAAGTCTATATAGAGGTCATTGTGCGGGAGAGGAGGATAAGCTGTGCATCATCTATGTCAGTAGTGATGTATGTAATGATGGGTCAGTGTTATTTATATAGAGGTCATTGTAGAGGGAGGGGGAGGAGATAGGCTGTGACATCATCTATTGTCAGTAGCGATGTATTGATGGGTCAGTGTTATCCATATAGAGGTCATTGTACAGGGAGGGGGAGGAGATAAGCTGTGACATCATCTATTGTCAGTAGTGATGTAATGATGGGTCAGTGTTATCCATATAGAGGTCATTGTACAGGGAGGAGGAGGAGATAAGCTGTGACATTATCTATTGTCAGTAGTGATGTAATGATGGGTCAGTGTTATCTATATAGAGGTCATTGAACAGGAGGAGGAGGAGATAAGCTGTGACATTATCTATTGTTAGTAGTGATGTAATGATGGGTCAGTGTTATCTATATAGAGGTCATTGTACAGGGTGGAGGAGGAGATAAGCTGTGACATCATCTATTGTCAGTAGTGATGTACCAATCACATGGCGGCAACTCAGTGCATTTAGGCATGTAGACATGGTTGTTGGTGCCAGAAGGGCTGGTCTGAGTATTTCAGAAACTGCTGATCTACTGGGATTTTCATGCACAACCATCTCTAGGGTTTACAGAGAATGGTCCGAAAAAGAAAAAACATCCAGTGAGCGGCAGTTCTGAAGAGTGAATAAATCAGGAAATACCTTGTTCTCTTCCTCAGTCATGATGTTAACTAGTATTCTCAAAAGCTCCACCATCAAATATACTCAAATAGCCTCAAAAAGGCGTCGCCTGATTTTTTCACTCTTCCTCTGCTCTCCATGGCTAACACAGTACAAACCTACAATACTAGCAACTATAATTTTTCAATTGATTTTTATAGGTAAATGGTGAGTTTTAACATAAAATAATATATGACACCCTACATGTGGGTGCTGCTGGTTTAGTGATGGCAATGACCGTATAAAAAAAAAAAAGAACCGAGTGATTCCTTAAATTACTTATCCAGTCTAGTCAGCCTCAAACCAATTATATTGTAAGCCATTAGATTGTCTCTTTGATACATCTTATCATAACAATAATCTGTTCATTATTAGATGTTATTAACTTTATTTTGCTGTATACATTATATACCATGCAATGCAACTTTATTGATCTCCTGGGGGGGGGATTCTTTTGTACATAGTGCTCAGACATCTTATATGTTATCACTGATTCGGAACCTTCCCAAACTCGAAGAAAAGGGTAATAAAAGGGCACTTTCTTCTGTATGGTATAATAATGTCAGTGGATTGTAAATCAAAGGTAAAGAAGTAACACTTTCATATGTAAGACACCACGCACATAAAAGGATTAAGGGGAATCTAGACGCGCTTTGGTCAGATTGATTCGCTGGTTGATCTTCATTTGTCAAGAGTATTCGAAAACTTACCGTGACCTTTCACATGGAACCCTCGTGTACGTCGTCTACTTTGAGTCCGCACTCGGAGCGACTCTCTCAGGAGGGTTTGAGAATGTAGATTTATGGCCTAGTTTTATAGGGTAAACTAAACAACTCCTCTGTTTAATGGTGCGTCCTAATTACGTGCGCCACGAGGAATAGCGTATCGGCCGCGTTACAATTCCAATATAGCACGAGATGATCACGGATGCTTACCCACAGATTACTCAAAAGAACTAAGTGCCGGAGTATAATGTTTAATTGGCTGATTTACATTTATTAGAATTTTAGATAATATACGGAAAAGGTCATTTGTTATTTACCGAGCGAGATGAGTTTTCCAGAGTGGAGCGTTGCGCGATCATAAAAGAGAAAAACATGAAAGATATAAATAACAGGAATGATGAAATATAGATGTTTTCAGTTTTACATTTTTTGAGATATTTTTTTAACTAGTAAATAAAAATTATGTAAAATGGAAATCGTTTAGAGGGGTTTGTCTATGAAAGAAAGTTCTCAAAATTTTAATCCTCTAGTGATGTTTACACAAAAAAAAGATACATTTGAATCCACTTACTTACAATTTTACTCAGTTTTGTTGCTTTTTTAGCTCCTATGAATCAGTGATGGTCAGTGTAATATTCCAGAGTGTGTGTGTGTGTTTGGGGTGGGGGTGGGGGGGCTCTCTAAACAGACAGTTCATGATTCCTCTGTCTTATGAGATGCTGTGTGCTGACAATGTGCTTAGATCATTTAGGTACAGGTTTATCTACACTTTCATTTAGCTCCTGAATATTCACTATAGTCCAACACATTGAAAAAGAGAGACAAGACAGATCAGAGATTAGAGTTGATAAGATCCAGTAGATGGATATAAAACACAATGACAAACTCTAGCTCTGTATATCTGCTACATCTCAGATATAACATCATCTCAACTCTTTTATACCCCCTTCCCCTTATATAAAGATGTTATTTTTGCACTCTGCTTGCCTGTGTCTGAGCTTATCTTGTAATGCAGGAGTGAGGGTCAGGAGGCAGAGAGCACTGCAGTGTGCAGACAGGGGAAGCTATTCATGAGAAGAATCTGCCCTGTCCAACCATAGTCAGAAGATTTACAGTCAGATCCATGGCCAACAAAACTATATACACCAGGACTGATAGAGACAGGTTGGAATTATATCTGTGAATTGCTATATTTTTGTTAATAACAGTGAATTAGAGAATGTGTTATTTTGTTATCCTGAGTATATTTAAGAATCTTGTCTTGGTGGGAATATCCCTTTAAGGCTACTGCATATATGTGTTTCAGATTCCATTGTTCTGCAGCTGCTATAGGTGGGACAACGGGAGAAATACTGAAGTGCTGGATACTCAAAAGTCTGCACTTTGATGGCCTACACCTCTCTGTATACTTATAGTGCCCCTTTTGTCAGTGATTGCAAAGAAGAAGGAAACACACAATGCAGTAACTAAATTCATAATCTTTGTATAGAATTTCAGCGTTTCATGGAGTCCAAAGTAGGATTGGTAAGTGAAGAGACGTGTTAGAAAAATTCTATGTATGAACACACGCGTTGCTCATGAATGGTTCAAACTTTGTATTTGTTAGGTTGTTGCGGTGAACAATGCATTTCGGTTACTCAACGTTCCCTTCATCAGATCTGAAAAGCTAAATAATGCACACAAATAAAATGTATTTATAAAGTTCATATATAGAATTAAAAAATGAAGACATCCAACATACAATATTAAAAATGTCTTAATCTGACCGGAGCTCACAGTTATTTCAATCATCTATTCCAATGGATATACATCCGTCTTCCTTTAGTTTGTGAAGATATTTCCAACCAAAGATTTCATTGGGAATAAGCCACTGTTCAGACATGAAACCGCTGCAATTCTTTTTCCACAGATATTCTCCGTAATTCAGCTTTACTATGTAGAGGAGCAGAGGCGTAACTACAGTGGTATCAGCCATAGCAGCCGCTATGGGGCCCGCAGTGTCAGGGGGCCCCGTCATCCGACCTGACACATTAAAGAATGGAGGATGTGCATCATTATATCTATTTTGTACTGCACATTGTCTAGCATAATATGTATATAACATACACTGTGATGTATATATGCAGTATCTGTGATGTGTATATGGTGTCTGTATACACTGTAAGGGAGTATGTTGCATATGGCACTGTATGTGTGTGTATACGCTGTGTGTGCACATGAGTATATTTATATGGGTGAGTATACTAATATGTATATTTTTTAAGTGGGAAGGGGGGGCCCCATGCAGTAGCCTGCTAGGGGGCCCTGTCTCTCCTAGTTACGCCACTGTAGAGGAGATAAGTATGGACATAGCGTAGACGGTTTCAACAAGTAAAAACTTTTTATTCTTGGTTCTACTGACATAAAATCAGATAAAAATGTGCATATAATCAATCCACGAGGACACCAGTCATTGCCCGACCCAAGATTTCTTCCGTGGCTGCTGATCGGCTGATCGGGTCGGGCAATGACTCGCGTCCTCGTGGATTGATAATATGCGCATTTTTATCTGAAGAAACAATTACTAAATGTTCCTCTATAAGTTTTTATGTACCTAAAATTGATATAATTTAGAAAATTCAACTCGTTATATGTCTATGTGGATGGATAAGTTATATGTTATGGTTCTAACAAAGCAGAAATTATTTAAAAAAAAACCCTCTTCAGACTTCAAGACCAAAATAGTCCTGGTCCAGAAGGGGATAATGTTGCCGATTCAGCCATATGAGATGTTTACTTGCTTACTCCACAAATCTTCGATCAATCAGCTGATACATTTACAGAAAGTGCTGACCCAAATGTCACAAATGCAAATTCATTACAGCTGGAAAGTAATTGCTCTAAAAAAAATTCTACATTCTCATAGATGTAGTGGTGAGATTATCGGTGCAGAACAGATGAGAAGATCATTCTAGCATCGTGTCTTATCAGAGGTTTATAAAGATCCTCCGGCAAGATACTGTATACAAAAAGATTGTTTTTAGGATGAACCAACGGGGTGTAAATAATGTGGGCACCACCTATGAGATCCCAGTGGTGATCAATGTCCATTCAAAAATAAACATTACTATAAGGATATTTGACTTTTGGGGGGAATTTATGGACAACTAAAAAAGTTTATGCTCCAGTGATATTATATATCCATATCATTGATCCCATGATCCTGATCGTTCTTGGTGACTTGGTTGCTAAAACATGGCAGCATAAATTTATGGGAAATTATGTTTACAGAGGAATGTTTATTTTTAAATAACATTCAATTGTAGAAATTTATATACAGGCGGTCCCCTACTTAAGAACACCCGAGTTACATACGACCCATAGTTACAAACGGACCTCTGAATGTTGGTAATTTATTGTACTTTAGCCTTAGGCTATAATAATCAGCTGTAACAGTTATCACAGGTGTCTGTAATGAAGCTTTATTGTTAATCCTGGCTCTTATGACAACCCAACATTTTTAAAATCCAATTGTCACAGAGACCAAAAAAGTTCTGGCTGGGATTACAATGATAAAATATACAGTTCCGACTTACATACAAACTCAACTTAAGAACAAACCTACAGACCCTATCTTGTATGTAACCCGGGGACTGCCTGTACTGTAAAGGCGATGAGGACACCAGACTTACAGAAAACCCCTAGTTACAGACGTACCCATCGGCCCCCTGTGACCTCTGGTGATGATTTCTGGATGTTACTTTACTCCCAGGTTGCAATGATTAGCTGTACGGCCTCTGTTATAAAGTTTTATTGATAATCCTTGGTCCCATTACAGAAAAAAAAAATCCAATTGTCACTGGAACAAATTTTTTTTTTGTCTGGAGCTACAGTTATAAAATATACAGTTCTGACTTACATACAAATTCAACTTAAGTACAAACCCAAGGAACCTATCCTGTATGTAACCCGGGGACTTCCTGTACTGCATATGGCAGATTAATTTAATTAAATGTGAAAGCCCAGATTAGAATACTCATTTAACTTTCATTTTTAGGTAAATTGTGTGTAAGTACTCCAGTGGGCATCACCAGAGCCCCTCTAATTTCCAGGGCTCTGGCTCTTACATGCACCCAACAGATCCCCTTCTCCCTGCTCCAACTGCACACTTTACACTCACTCTGTCTGCCAAAATCTTGCAGCATCATGTGCTGCCACAATATTGGGCAAGGAGGGAAGGGAGAGAGGAGAGTGCAGAGGGAGCAGGGAGGAGGGGGAGAAGTGTTCCAGAGGCATGTGCAACACCCCTGCCAATGCATTGGCATGCTTGAAGTTGTGAAAAACGCCCTCTCCAGGTCAGGAGCTGTAATGTAATTGCAGCTGCAGATACTGCCTGGAAAGGCAACAGGTAACTGGTGTATGTAATTAGCCAATGACCTGTCTATGATGTCAGCTGAAGTGTGATTGGAGAGATGCTACCACCTGACCAGGGGGAGTATAAAAAACCCTGCTAGGTGAGAGCACATGATTCAATTCAGTCAGAGAGAGATACAGTGTGCAGCACACCTTCAGTGCTGCCACAGCCATCAATCCCATGAACTACTAGTGCCACGGGCCTACTGCCTGGCACACAGGGTGAGTCTGGAGAACTGCAGCTTCCACTACTTGGACACAGTTCTCCCTGAACCAGCCCAGCCTGCATCTACTATCAGGCTGAGTGCACTTTTCCTGCGGAACAACTCTCCATGAGCATTCCAGCATCCAATAATCTGTTGTGTTATCGTTTTTTGCCGTTGCCTGCTGTGCAATAAAGAACTGTAAGATGATTTTTACAACGTCGCCTTTGTCTGATCCCTGGATACAGGCTGTTTTCCACCACAGGCTTCTTCATCCATTACCCAGGGACTCAACCTCCCAACACTTAGGGGTTGCCCCAGGGAGAAACCATTGCAGCAGCCTCTCCCGCCATATTTCTTGCACACACTACCTACTGGAGACCTGCCAGGCTGTAGATCAGTCCTCCATTCCCCATACCAAGAACTGAGACCTCGACGTGCCCAAGGCCACACTAGCCAGCCCCTCCAGTATTCTGGGCCCCGGCTGCCTCTAGACCCAGAGAAAAGGCTAGGCCTTGGTGGGGGATGTTGCACATGTAAGAACCAGAGCAATGAAAACCAAAAACATGCTTCAGATCCAAAACCGATTCTCCATGGTTTGTGTGAATCCTGCATAAGACAGTGCTAGGTCAAGGGCCGGGGTATACTAAGGAGACACTGAGCCAGAGGCGTAACTATAACGGTAGCAGCCAAAGCAACTGCTATGAGGCCCACAGTCTCTGAGGGCCTCGGCATCCGACCTCACACACAAAAGAATGGCAAGCGGCCCATTACTGTACATATTATGCTGCACATAATGGGGCAGATTTACTTACCCGGTCCTGTCGCGATCCAGTGGCGCGTTCTTAGTGGAGGATTTGGGTCTTCCGGCGTTTCACTAAGGTAGTGCGCCTGATGTCCACTAGGTGTCGCTGCTGCGCTGAATTGTGTCGGAGTTCACTGAAGTTCACCAACTGTAAACTTGCAACTTAACGTACCTATTTCATAAAACTTTATTTTCTTTACAATAAGACCTCCCTGTGTTTACCAAAAGTTTGCAATCTAAGCCAAACAGAACAGCCACACTCCCTTTAGGTAAGGAGAACCCAACCCTAATCACAAGCTTCTCAACCAAACCAGTTCCCTACGCTACACTGAAGAGACCCAACCAGGTCGAAACAGTGCTATCTATAGTTGGGACTCCCGTATAATGTCATTAGGCTTCCTAAAGGTCATGATTGATGTCAAGTGAGCTGCCTTACAAGGTAACTAAAAGAGGCATGGTTTTCTTTATCCCATCCTGGAAAACTTAGCATATTGTTTCACACTCCCTTTAACTCAGCTCGTTATCATGAGACATAAAAGTAACAGTTCAATGACCAAGTCACTATGTCTTCTACATCAGTACAAGAAAGTGACTTGTAGCGTCCAGTTATGTAACAGCAAACGTCTATTGTCATTGTTTCTTTAGGTTTTATAACTAGAGATTAAGTCCCGGGGTTCCATGAATCTACTTATCATTCACTAGAAACACTCCAGATTCTCCGGTATTATTGTGACCACAATGGTTCCTTATCGAGTGTTCACCTTCTTTGTCCTCGTAAAGCCTTTCAGGTTGTACAGCAGCGACATAAGTCAGACAGATCTGTGTCCTCTGGAAGGGATGGTGTAACCTGCAGATGTGTCTGGATACAGGGTAGAGACATTTTCTATTCGGAACAGTTTATTAGACAATAGACAATCTCTGCAATAAGTGTCGAGTGCCGAACAGCAAGAAGCGGCATCAAATGGACTGTTGCTGTGGAAACCCTTATAAAAGCGGACGTTATACTAACCTGCAATGTTATTCGGCTCACAGCTACATGGAAAACAAAAAAAAAGCTAAATATGGTAATTTATTAATTTCTTTGTTAAGAATGAAGCAATGAAAAGCACTTATATACTATTCGTGATTGGGATGTGACATAGAATTTTCATCAAAATCAAGACCCCCTACATGAAGATAAAGGGAATCCTAACTCTTATAGGACAACACATACAATCAGTTCAGCTGTTTTTCTTCTATGATATTCTCCCTTTAGTTAGGACACAATGAAAAATATGCTCAGCTCCTCCTGCTATATAACAAGCTGTCTTTAGTTACAACTCTGTACACAAACTGCTCAGCTCCTCCTGCTATATAACATCCTATCTTTAGTTAGAAATCTGTGTACAAACTGCTCCGCTCCTCCTGCACTTTGACATGATTCATACATTTAGGGCATTGTGTACACATGATTTGCTCATCTGCAGATTGGACACTGGGGCACATTTACTTACCCGTCCAGAGGAGTTGCCTGAAAGTGCATTGTCCGACGATAATGCCCTGTGCCGTGATTCACTAAGATTGTGCGCCCGATATCCTGCATGTGTCGCTTCCCCCCTCGGGTCCAATGGAGTTCACCTTCTTCTTGGTGTATGTAAGTGCATGTCTTGTAACACAATTTGAAAATTAAATCCCGCACTCAGTCCGAATCAGTCGGAACGTCCAACGGCAAACCCCCCCGATTTCTGTCGCATGAAAGCCGGGGCAGCTGCGCCAAAATCTGATATTGTGCGATACAATCCCCTGTTAACTACCTGTCAAAGCTGTGCAAATCCCGAAAACGGTGAACAGTCCGAAGAAAGTGCGATCAGCGACCCTTAGTAAATAAGCCTCTATGTCTAATCTGCTTATCTCCTCCTGCTCTATAACATGTTGCCTGCAGATAGGACACTATGTACAATCTGCTCAGCTCCTTCTGCTCTATAACATGCTTCCTGCAGATAGGATACTGCGTACAATCTGCTTATCTCCTCCTGCTCTGTAACATGCTGCCCGCAGATAGGACACTATGTACAATCTACTCATCACCTGCTTTATAACATGCTTCATTCAGATAGGACACAATGTACAATCTGCTCATCCCCTCCTGCTCTATAACATGCTGCCTGCAGATAGGACACCATGTCTAATGTACTCAGCTCTTCCTGCTTTATTAGATGCTGATTGCCGGTATTCAAATTTAGAATCTACTCATCACTACTTGCTTGAAGATAAGACACTGGGGCTCATTTACTAAGGGTCCGATTTACAATGTGCGCCGCATTTAGAAGGGTTTTTTGGCGCACGCGATCAGATTTTGGCGCATGCGACAGAAATCGAGGGGCTGGCCAGACTGAGCACGGGATTTAAAATTCCAATTTGTGTCCCAAGCCAAGTACTTACATGCACCAGAAGAAGGTGAGCTCTGTCGGACCTGAGCGGGGAGTGACACATGCAGGATATCAGGCGCACAATCTTAGTGAATCGCGGCACAGTGCAGGATCATTGGGGAACGCATCTCGGGGATCGCGAATCGGACAGGTAAGTAAAGGTGTACCATTGTGTACAAATCTCCTTTTGCTCTATAACAGGCTGCCGGCAGATAAGACACAGGGGCACATTTACTTACCCGGTCCATTCGCGATCCCGTGGTGCGTTGTCCGACGTTGATTCGGATTCACTAAGGTCGTGCGCCTGATATCCACTAGGTGTCGCTGCTGCGCTGAAGTCCGCCGGAGTTCCCCTTCTTCGTCCCTGTGTGAGTGCTATTCTTGCGACACAAATTCTTTTTAAAACTCCGCGTTTTTTCACGTCCCGTGATTTCTGTCTCATGAAAGCAGGCGCCGATGCGATCACGTGCGCCAAAATCCTGCGGTAATTCGGCACAAATCGGAAATTTTCTTGAAACCCAGCGAAAATGCATGATTCAGACCCTTAGTAAGTGAGCCCCACTATGTTAAATCGGCTCAGCTCCTCTTGCTCTATAACATGCTGCCTGGAGATAAGAGACTATGTACAAGCTGCTCATTCCTCCTGCTCTATAACATGTTTCTTGCAGACAGGACATTATATAAAATATAACATACAGCTCCTCTTGCTCTGTAACATTTTACATTAAAACAATTTAAATAAAAATCAGTAATTTAGGTAAATAACCTCATGTCCCCCAGTGGCACAGGAAAAAACTAAGGACCTGATTGCAACTTTGCCAAAATGAAACTAGATTTATGGAGCTGTATAATCCACTGTAATAGATCACATGTAAAATACACCAAAAGATCTCCAAAGACATAAGAAAGTGGGGTAAGATGGTTGTGAGAAAGCTCCACATTGTCTTTTTGCTAAATGTTCAGCAAATTTCATAGACCAGTGAACCTTTTAGAGACCAAGTGCCCAAACTACAACATCAACTAACTTTCTTATGGCAGAGTTCCAACATGGCAATTTAAAGGAAATTTCCCATCAAAATCCATCATGATAAACCAGGGACATTACTCATAGATCCAGGCACCGGGACTGTGGAAATCTTCTTATATTGTTATCCATGGCTTCCTTGCTTCTAAAATCAACTTTAGAAAGTTATGCTAATGAACCTGAAGGGCTACTGGGGGTGTTACTAGAGCCTCTCTAAGCTGCAGACTCAGAATCAGCACTTCCCGTTCCCACTGTGTACAGAAACTTACTCTGCTGCAGAGAGGGTACATACTCTGCTGTGTAAAAAGGATCCAGCTCAGGTTGATTAGTCATGTTGATTAGTTGATTAATCCAAACTCTGTGTAACATGTAGGCTGAAGGCAATCCAGCTTTCCCCAAGATCCTGAATGTTATAATTGTTTTTTCAGCAAAACAACTTAGCACAGAGATTAAACAACATATGTTCCTGCATCAGTGTAGCTAAAGCATTGTCAAGGTATGTTTGCTTCATAATGCATCAAATCAAATGGTAGATTTCCTTTAACCGCTTCCCGCCGCGGCCCTTTTTCGATTTTGCGTTTTCATTTTTCACTCCCCACATTCAGTTTGGGAGTTAAATACTGTATCGCCCTTGCTCATTGACGCCTCCATGCATCAGATGTAAAGTTACTGTCTGAAACTTAATAAGAGAGGCTATGCCAACACGGGTTGTAAGGCTGAGTCAGTGTACCAGTTTGGATGGATTGGATCCGAGAGCGGAATCGTTTTGCCGGACAACTCAGCCTGCGCAGGCCATACTGTAAACTTGTTTATGGGCAGGGGTCCCTGGGTGGCAAACCCAATGTGCCAGATAGATTTGGGGTTAGGGCGGGAAAACCTCTTGAAGAGCCACCGACATATATATAAATAGAAAAATAAACCAATAATAAGATGAAAACATAAATATAAGTCGCGAACTACCATATAATGGAAAAATAAGGAGTTCACTCAGCTAGGGTGGAAATACATTGCACGAAAACACCAGGAGTCCCATGCGGCCGCATTTCCGTCGAGTTTTCCGACTTTCGGGATCCCGGCACGGAGGCGGATTTAAAGGGGATTGTAGTTGGTGCACACATCGATTGTGTGCATAGCCCCCGCCTTTCATGTGACAAAAATCTGGGGGCGGCCGGGGTGCCGATCCCACGGTCCATGACAACCGTGGGGCTTTTACATTTAACATTGTGTCGCATATATGACACTTAACATGCACCGGAGAAGAAAGTGAACTCCGGCGGACCTGAGCGGGGGAGTACACATGCAGAGTATGGGTGCACGATGTCAGTGAATCGCGAGACTGTTATTCTCTCGGATGATCGCACCTCCGGATCCGCAGGACAGCAATCAATGTGCCCAATGCGAGGTACTGTGCGAGTGGCTACCCACAAAGAATGCTACCAGAAACATAGAAAGGTAATATGTCATTTTCTGCACAAAGTTTACTTACTGTGGTTTACACAAACAACTTTCGCATCGGCATGAAAGAGAAAAACCGTGACGATTTCCTCTGTTCCTCACTTTTCCCCATATCATAACTTTCAACATCCCCATGGTACCACTCCTGTTACGCAAGTATTTTTGACTTTAAGCCACTATACTGCCTTCTTAGATGATCTAAAAGATCAAAGAGACGTTTCTCATTACCTGTACTATGGTTCCAAAGAGAGAGTCAGGTATGAAATAAACAAGGCATATAAAGTGCTTCAAAAGTGATGTTATTAGTAATGTCATCTTTATCTACTTTACATGACAAAAGAGTCATATTGCAAAAAATGATGTTAATATATCAATAACTTAATGTGTGGCTAACAAAATTATACACCAAGAGTCAAGTCAGTTTTAAGGGTTTTCCACAAAACAGGTTAGGCCCCATCATGGAAGGGCTCAGTGGTGGCCCTAGGTGAGAATGCACTTCTACAATTGAATAACAATATGTCCCACATGGCCCCCACTAATCTAGTAAGTGCCAACATGGCCCCCACTTGTCAGAACATGTCCCAGCAAGCCCCCTAAAACTTTTGTGTGTCAACCCTGGCGTCGTCTTCTCTCATTCCTTATCTCTGCCACACAGCTGCTATAGTGGTGGGTGCTTTGCAGGCGACAAGGGATAGGATTAGGGTTGGGGGGGCAGGGGTTAAGCACATGGAGCGAACTATTAAATATATGTTTATACACACACACTTGTATGAGCAGAGTTGGGGATTCTAGGGAAACAGCTTGTATTTGAGGGTTGTATTTTATTTTAGGACTACAGTGTGGGCATAGTTTTTATGAGTGGCACACTGATTGCTAAATATTGTGTAATCTCTTGCACCAAGGCCGCCAATGCTTGGCTGAAATTCCTGAAGATAGTTAGTTACTGTAACTTAAGCCGTTTTGCACACTGATGTTTATGTAATAGATAATACATTCATGATCGGTACAAAGACATAGTTTGCTATTGTACCCACAAGAAAAAGCAGGATAAATGATGCAAACAATGGTTCACATAAAATGCATCAATTGCTTGCACACACATTATACATTAATTTACAAATTCTTTTCTTTAGGATACCAGTATTATATCTGCATTATTTTATTAGTGAGTAATGTATATATATTTCACTTTTATAAAACCTGTTCTTTGTTACAAGTGAATTAAGATCATGCATAAATAAAGCTAGGTTTTACACGAGCAGCCCAATAATTATAAGTCCATATGGTATCAATATGATCTACATTATAGCAGTTTTATCGGACTCCCTATGTTTTTCTCCCATATTTCTGATAATTTTGTGACGAAAACTGGATCTGCACACAGTGTATAGACCATTAGGTCAAGTCTTTTCTCTAATGCAATCTGCTGCCATCTACTGGCCAGAATGAAAGTAGTGGAGCATAGATGTAACCATACATCTGCATTATACTCCTATACAATCCTGAGCACAGCACATGCAGTTAATCTGGACACAACCACGCTTCCATGGGCTGTAATGCGCATCCCATGTGTCATCGGTGGGTGACCACTATTTACGTGCCAGTGATGACAAATTGACCGCAACACAGGCAGGAATAGACCTCAAGCATCTTGGTCAGTTGGCTCACACAGAGGGACAAGGAACATATGGATTTGTGCATGAATCGATAGCAATGGCATGGCACACATTCTAGCTGTAGAAAGAATGCTGATTTCCTCTGCATATGCATGGTTTGTTTGGCAGCCATGTTCAGTCCTGGGGAAATTGACCATCTGTAGTGAGATATTTACGCACTTCATGTTGTGCTTTACACTGTCTTTAACATGACACAAATGCAGATCAATGCTTAGCAGACTCGCACCCTGCCATTAGGAGCCATCTATACATTAATGTGCCATAGAATGGGATAATGACTCCTAGTCCAGGTTTCTTGCAGGGAGGCAGACCAAACCTTTCATATGTGATAATGTAATATGTAAGTACTGCCACCTGCAGGTTGCTCCAGTAAATACAACCAACCTAAGTCCTTTTCCATAGAATGAACAAGTCCATCTGAACCTGGACCAAAATCTTCATTCACACCTGTTTTGGTCAGTGAATGTAATGAATGCGCTTGTGACAGAGCCATTCCCTGCATTTTTGTATCGCAAGGTTTTTTACTAACGCCGCCGTCATCATCGGAAACCTCAGTGTAATGCAGTTTGTGTGTTCTTAATGGTCGTGGATTCATCTGCTTATTGGTGTGCGAAAACCCCGGGCGGAGTTATAATTACAGGCTATATGCTTTGTTTAAAATTAATGAGACCCCTGATGAGTCTCAATCAACACGAAACGGGTGTGGATTTTTTCTCACATTGGTCTTCATACTGTGCTGCTACGGGAATAATGGATTGGTAACTATGTACCGATCAACGCCCATGATTTTATAGTTACTTCCTCTGTGCCATTATCTCCATTGGGTGTGTTAATGTTGTTACTGGTGGTAGTGCTCACTTTGAACACAAACTGTTCACTACTTGGTTGATGCGGCAAGAATATTTGTCTTTGTATAGAAAGCTTGTATTTACAATCGGCTTTCATGGTGGTAGAAGGGTCTGACATGTACGTGAGTACTTTTTATGTTTTTTTACAAAATATTTGTTGTTGGGTAAGATTTGGCACTAGAATAAAGATTTGTATATATATTTTTTGCCTAACACACTTCTATTTGTCTCTTTGTTTATTGGGTAGTTTCTATGCTGTGGTTGGCGTTAGCAGCAGGATATGGTATACTTGACTATTTATTTTGAGCTGTGCAGGTTTGCTTTTTTTCAACACACATTTGGGGCATTTGCCTATGGCGTTTCCCCCAGTTTTGGGGCTCTCACCACATGTTCTGCTCTCCTACTATTATTAGTTGGCGTGCGACTCACCCCACCACAGAAAAAATGCTTTTTCGCCTGCGCTCCGACTTTTCGCTCGAAAAAGGGGGATCGTGGCTTTGGCGGAGTGGAAACTCAGACACTTATATGTTCGCAGCCCTTTTTGGCCGCTGAAAACTGGCGGAAATTTAAGACCAAAAAAAACTGGTCTACAGGGACTGTTTGGACACATTTCTGGTGCTGGACAATTTTGGTTCCCAGACAGAAAAGCTGTTCCCTTCGTGCGCCAGAAATGGTCTCTGCCCCAGCTCCACATATTAAGTGTGTCTTCTTTCCAGAGCAGGTCGTAACAAGCCAGTGCAGACACCGACACTTATTAAATGTCCCCCATTTTGTTTGCCGAGCACAGACAAAGGTCCTTTAATACCTGTATAGGTTGTAAAGGAAAAGACACAAACCGAGGCACGGAGGTGGAAGTACAATGCGGTAACGACTACCCTGTTTTGCAGTGCAACAATTCCGACCATGGTCGCTGTTACAATCACATATGCTGTGTGCCACGCCGCTTCCCTTTTCAATCTGTACTGCGTTTTGAAAGTATCAAAGACAGAGACGAATGCGAGTGCAACTGTAGTTTACTTGTAAAAGCACCAGCGTGGTTCATGGATGAGTGGGTTTCAGTCATGTCTCATAACCCTTGAATTGGCTGTACACTTAAGAAAAATCAAGGGGTAAAAAATGAACAGAAAGAACAACAAAAGCAATTTGACTATCTCTAAATCTTTATTAGCTTAAATCTCTTGTCATTTGGCAGTGCCACTGTGCTACAGTCATTCATGTTTTAAAAGTCCCAGAAGGCACCAGTCTTGCGATGCGTCCTGGAAGTTCATAGAATAGCTATGGGGCAATTGGGAGAGTTTGGACTCAGTAATGCTGCCTACAAGTAAACTTGTGCTTGGTTACCAACTTTGTTCCTCGTTCAATCATTTGGGTAATTGCTTTGCAAGACCATTTCTACAAGGTATGATTAAATAGTCGAACCAACTGAATTAGCTGTAGCACACAATCAGTACATCATTCAGTCATAAAGAGAGCGTCTCTGCTTGGTTTCAGGATCTCGCCCTTCTCAATTGTACACATTTTCTATTCTAACCATGTGCACTGTCGGATGAGGGATGCTCTTCCATTACTGATGAGCTTAGATTTCAAGGAAAGTAGTCACAATTAAACGTGAGAAAGCCTGATGACATACTGTACAGATATACATGTAATAGCAGGAATTCCATTGATTGACAAACATAATATCAGATATGTTTTTTAATTACATTGAATTGATGAGTGAATTTGAGAAAGAATTAAATGTAAGTTTTTCACACTTTAGTGTCTGTAGAAGTTTTTGGCAAAGTATCAGCCTAGTAAACTTTATAAGAACTGTGTATGGTAATATGAATTAACAATTTTTTTAGATATTCCACGAAGTTAAACTCCATATAGAACATTAAATAGTCTCTTCCGTAATTTATATAAAAGGGTCCCCTTAGTCTGGTTTCAGTAGGAGACGCAATCATGGGGAAGACTGCTGACCTTGACAGATGTACACCGAAGGCATTCACTGACACACTCAACAAGGAGGGTTTAAACCACTAAAGGTCTTGCCTAATAACTGGCTTTTTTCATAAAGTGCTGTATCAAGCAAATAAATGGAAAGTTTATTTGGTAAAAAAATGTGGGTAGTAAAAAAGTGCACAACGTAACCACCGGGATTGTCCACAGCCTTGGTGGCTTCTTAAGAAAAGGTCATTCAAAGAGTTGGAGGAGAAGTGGACTGCTGCTGGTACGTCATGTCTTCAAAACGTCACCACACCACAGAGGTATCCAAGACATGGGCCATTCCAGGTCAACCTTTCCTGGCCAATAGACCATGTCAGAGGTGGTTTTACCTTGGCTAAGGAGAAAAAGAACTGGACTGTTGCTCAGTAATCCAAGGTGTTTTTCTAATGAAAATAATTTTGATTTCATTTCGAAATTAGGTTCCTAGTCTGGTGAGAGTGGAGCGTCCACAAATCCAATGCTTCAGGACTACTGTGAATTTTCACAATCAATCATCTGCTGGTGTAGGTCCACTGTGTTTTCATAATCAAAATCAGTGCAGTCATTTACCAGATATTTTTATAGCACTTAATGCTCCCCTCTGCCGAGATAAAATTTCATTCCCAGAAGCAACTGGCACCCTCCAGACTGCCAAAAGTACCATAACTGTGGTAGATGAGTTGGCCATGAATCTGACCTTAACCCCATAGAGAATCCATGGAATATGTGTCAAGAGGAGAGATGAAAGACACCAGACTATAACAGAGGAGCTGAAGCTGCTATTGAAGCAACCGGGGGCTTCCATAACAAACACCTCTGCAATGCCATCGGAGATCACCAATGCACCATTATTGATGCACCGGGAGTTCCTGACCAAGTATTAAGTGTCAATTTATAGATAGTTTTCAGATAGAAGACCAGAGAACAGCAAGGACCGCAGAGTTCTGAGACAAAAAGGTTATGCATATAGAGGTATTTTCATAGTGGGCTTGGGCCCTGGGCTACCTCCCACACCACTCATATTATTATCCACTACTCCGAGAACCCTCAAGGCATTTTGCATTCTATTTATAATATTTTAGATTGCATATGCGTATATAATATGTTAATATCACTTCTACTAACCTTGGTTGAATTACCTTTCATTCATTTTGCTTGGGCAATTTGCTTAATTTCACAAGCGTTGATCTCATCCCGCTTCCTTTCATTTGAGTTTGTCTGCAATGTTTCCCCCTCGTAAGAGCCATTTGTTAGGGGGTAGTCGGTCGGGGTGACCCTTTATTGTGTTTTTCAACATGTCCTCCAAAAAAAAAAAAAAAAAAAAAAAAAAAAAGAGAAAAAGAGAAAAATTTCAGGGAAACCATGCTAAAAAAATTTTATAACCCTAGTACAAGACAAAAATAATGCTTCACTACAACAACAGCAAAGCTTTAATTATCAGGGCACATATACTCCATGTAGCGGGACTAAAATCAAACATTAAAAAATTGCAAAAAAAAGGCAATTCTACCCTGTAAGTGGAAAAAGCCAAAGTGGGTATGCAGGGGCTACTGGGGCACAGAGTTGCCTTCGCCACCGGAGCTCTCTGAGGCTCACTTCATGCCCCAGCAGCCTTTGCCCAAATAAACTGTATCCTCCTTCTTATGCAAATAATGGAAAGGCTGCTACCAGAATTCAGGTAAAAACAGTGTGAAGATGCGCCAGGAGGGGATTCTACATCGGGAACTACTTAAACAAGTTTGGATTCCCAATGGGTAGATTTTCCTTGAAATTTGGTGGTCCGGGCATAAAAAAAAAATCAAGATGCCAATTTCCTTCAGTTTAAATATAAAACTTTGCAGCTGGAAAATATTTTTTTACAAAATTAAACTATTATATTAATTTACTGTGGACATATAACGGAAAACACTGACTGTAGCAAGAGAATAATTGTGGGAAGCGCTGGACTTGGCTTCATCATCAACCGTATAGAGTTATGCGATCAGGGCTGCAATCTTGGCTCTGCTGTAACGAAGATCCAATAGTAACATAATATAATAATTCCTTTATTTATATAGCGCACACAGATTACTCAGTCGCTGCACTTGACGATCTCTGTCAGCTGCATTGAAGTAATGGAGCAGAACGTATGCACGGCCGTCTGCTCCATTAGTCTGAGGAGCGGTGAGGGGTGGTCGGAACCTCGTTCTCCGCGATCTGCCGGGGTCCTCAGCTCTGATCAGCAGCTTAGCCCTATCCCATGGAGCTAACCTACCAAAAACATGGCTGTTGTTAATATCTGACCCTGCCCCTTTGTTGACTATACTTCTGAGAATTGGACCAACCCACAACATGGGGCCACTTTAATTTCCTAGTCCGCCCCCAAGACTCCCTAGTATGATATGAGGACCTACAATTTGGATCGATATTTTTAGTCATATTGTTATAATTTTTTCCAATATGGTTAAAACCCATCATATGTGGCAAATACATTTAATGATGACGTTTGATGGGTTCCCCATTTGCCTAATTGATAGAAATAGCAAATAAAGGCTCAACACTCTTTGGCATTGATCACATCCAGCGTGTAGGATTATCAGCTAAACACTTGCCGTCTGTTTCAATGATGGACTTCCCACATTGATTTGCTTATTGAGACGAAATGGCACTGTCCCGGGGTGCTTCCGCTTTACCAACACAGCCTTGCTTTACATTGTAACAAACAATAAAAGGACATTTATGCATAGCAGTATTAACTTACTACTTTTAAAAATTCCCAAAATGCTGGTTAGTGGCCAAGTTCTGAGGACTCCAACTGCAGTGCAAATTGTTGACGTATTCACTATAACCTCAAGTACCATGGATTTTTGAAAACTGTAAATTGTAGTAAACAAAACAGTCATTTCAAATGAAACTTTTTATGTAAAATTGAAAATACACTACAAAGTTTAGAGCATCACATGGATCGACAAACCAAACTGAAAAGCTGTCTACTCATGTCTGCAGCCAACACCAACTGAACTTTGGCAGCTCCCGTGGCTGGAATTTTTCCAGACTGAGAGGTAGCCGAGAGCCTTACAATGTACAAATACCTGAATGGGCAGTACAGGATCACTCAAATATCTTTTATACCGGCCGGTGACCAGGACAATGAGGCATCCTCTATCTGGAGGAAGGTGGTTCTACCATCCCATAGACACAGGGGGCATCCTTACATCTAGGTGAGAGGTCGTTCTAACCATCACCATAGACAGGGGCATCCTCTACATCTAGGGGAACGGTGGTTTACCATCGCCATAACAGGGGGCATCCTGTACATCTAGGGGAGAGTCCGTTTCTACCATCGCCATAGATAGAGGGCATCCTCTTTGCCTAGAGGAGAGGTGGTTCATACCTCACCATAGACAGGGGGCATCCTGTACATCTAGGGAGAGGGTCTTTCTATATAACCACGCCACGGGGGCATCCTCTTTGCCTAGACGATAGGTGGTCTACCATCGCCATAGACAGGGGCATCCTCTTTGCCTAGACGAGAGGTGGTTTCTACCATCGCCATAGAACAGGGAGCATCTGTACATCTAGGTGAGAGGTTGTTCTACCATCGCCATGACAGGGACATCCTGTCATCTAGGTGAGAGGTTGTTCTACCTACCATCGCCATAGTACAGGGGGCATCCTCTTGCCTAGACGAGAGGTGGTTCTTCACCATTGCCATAGACAGGGCATCCTGTACATCTAGGAATGATGGTTTTACCATCGCCATAACAGGGAGCATCCTGTACATCTAGAGAGAGATTCGTTCTACCATCGCCATAACAGGGAGCATCCTGTCCACTAGGTGAGGGTGTTCTACCATCGCCATAGACAGGGGGCATCCTGTACATCTAGGAGACGTGGTCGTTCTCTACCGCCAGAGACAGGGTAGCATGCTACATCTAGTGAGAGGTTGTTCTACCAATCGCCATAGACAGGGCATCCTGTACATCTAGGAGAGAGGTTTTTACCATCGCCTAGACAGGGGCATCCTGTACATCTAGGAGAGAGATCGTTCTACCATCGCCATAAACAGGGGGCATGCTGTACATCTAGGAGAGAGGTCGTTTTACCATCGCCATAGACAGGAGCATCCTGTACATCTAGGAGAGAGATCGTTCTACCATCGCCATAGACAGGGAGCATCCTGTATCATCTAGGAGAGAATCGTTCTACCATCGCCATAGACAGGGGCATCCTGTACATCTAGAGAGAGGTCGTTCTTCTACCAATCGCCTCGACAGGGGCATCCTGTACATTAGGGGAGAGCTTGTTCTACCATTGCCATAGACAGGAGCATCCGTACATCTAGGAGAGAGATCGTTCTAACATCGCCATAGACAGGGGCATCCTGTACTCTAGGAGAGAGGTCGTTTCTACCACGCCATAGACAGGAGCATCCTGTACATCTAGGGGAGACGTGGTTCTACCATGCCATGGACAGGGGGCATCCTGTACATCTAGGAGAATGATGGTTTACCATCGCCATAGACAGGAGAATCTGTATACTCAGGAGAGAGATCGTTCTACCATCCGCCATAGACGGGAGCATCCTGTACATCTAGGAGAAAGATCGGTTCTACCATCGCCATAGACAGGGGGGCATCCTGTACATCTAGGAGAGTGATCTTCTACCATCGCCATAGACAGGAGCATCCTGACATTAGGATAGGTGGTTCTACCATCGCCATAGACAGCGGGCATCCTGTACATCTAGGAGAGAGAACGTTCTACCATCGCCATAGACAGGGGGCATCCTGTACATCTAGGGAAGAGAGGTCGTT
Source organism: Engystomops pustulosus (assembly GCA_019512145.1). Lineage (NCBI taxonomy): Eukaryota > Metazoa > Chordata > Amphibia > Anura > Leptodactylidae > Engystomops > Engystomops pustulosus. The sequence continues at coordinate 253,064,634 of CM033642.1, read as the reverse complement.
CTACCATCGCCATAGACAGGGGGCATCCTCTTGCCTAGAGGAGAGGTGGTTCAATCACCACGCATAGACAGGGGCATCCGTACTCTAGGAGAGAGGTCGTTCTACCATTGCCATAGACAGGGGCATCCTCTTCTTTGCCTAAGGAGAGGGGATTTACCATTGCCATAGACAGGGGCATCCTCTACGCCTAGAGGAGGAGGGGATTCTACCATCGCCATAGACAGGGATTCTTTACTTTAACGAGCAGTGGGAGACATGTAACTCTCTGCCGCAGGAGTTGTTATGGCAGATTCTTTGTACTTGGTTCAAGTGATAACTTTTTGCGAGCAAAAATATCAGAGGTTATGGTGAAAAAATCATCTGTATATAATCTATAACTTACCTAGATAATCTTATAGTTAGACTTGATGGACCTGTGTCTTTTCCAACCTTATATACTGAAGACTATGATATTGGGACGGATTTAGTAGGTGTCTTAAATTTACACAAATTTCTCATGGTATGCAAATCCTATAAGTAACTACTGATAGAACTGCAACTACTATGGTTTAGTCCAAGAGGATTATTATTATTATTGCAATAAAAGCCACCAATACAAAGAATCAGAAATACTGTGTTACTATCACATTCCTAACATTCCTTCAGCTGTTGATCCTAAATGAGTAGCTTAGCGAATGTGAAAACAATTTCCTAAAGAAAATCCAACATGGCCCTTCTGAATTCAAGTCAATATTTTCTTGTAGAAGGCAGCAGGTACTGTACTCTGACAGTCCAACACAGCTCCTGGTGAACCAACACATATAGGGAAAATAGGTAGGGGCAGGTGACGAGCACAGAATGAAAATAATACAGGGATATAGCTCATTTACCTGATCGGGGAATGGATACCTACAATGCGATTCAAGAATATATCAGCCTAATGCTGGGTGAATAGGAGTGTGTCTGCTGGCCGAAATGCAGCTGCAGTTAATACAGTACTGAGCTGAAGTTTGGGGTCAGGGCCAGGCCATCTTACAGAAACAGATCACAGTAAATAATATTTATCAGCATTATCCGCAGAATAAAAGTAATGTACTACATGGATTTTTATCATTCACTTACTGAGGATCACAAAGTCTCCAATCCTTTCAGTTGTGTCCCATTCAGCACTCTGCTGGCGAGAGCAATCTGGAACAGTGAGTGGCACTGGAGAATTTCTTTTATCCGAATAGAACACGATTTTCAGCTTCCTTTCAATTAATAGCTTGGCTCCATATACACACAATGGTTCGTCATAATTCTGAGAGACGGTTACGATGTAGAGAAAGAGTATTTTAAGAACATTCATAAACTATTTAAAGACCTGTCAGCACCGCACATATGTGTTTACTGTATGACTTATGTTTCCACAAAATATAAAATGTTCTCATACATTGGAATTTCACTGTATGAACAGTTATGGTTACCACTTTACAATTAACAGTCTGACTGAAAATATCTGCTATGCAGGACATGCTCCCAACGCTAACATCCACATAGGAAACACTCAACTGAAAGTCATAAGAAAAGATTCTCCAGAATTGAGAGAATTAAAGGATTAAAATTATTTCATAAAATAAATATGTCAGGGTATATCTTATAGTATCTTCTACAGACTTATACCTTATTGAAAGGAAGATAAAGAAGACAAACTGAAAACCTTTTCTCGACTTTTTTCAATCAGCGATGTACAGGCGTCCCACGGGTTACATACAGATAGGGTCTGGAGGTTTGTTCTTAGAGTTGATTTGTATGTAATGAAACTGTATTTTTTAATGGAAGTTCAGACAATTTTTTTTCTTTGCCCCAGTGACAATTGGGTTTCAAAATTTTTTGGCTGTATGGACCAAGAATTATCAATAAACCTTCATTACAGACACTTACAGCTATCATTGCAGTCTGGGACATAGTAAAGCATTCAGAGAGCTTCACCAGAGTCACATGGGGCAGAGGGGTCCTCTGTAAACTATGGGTTGTCTGTAAGTGGGTCCTTAAGTAGGGGACCGCCTGTAATACAATGCTTTAGCTTCTTCTCCCAAAAAATGACTATGTTCCTATGTGACTTGAATGAAGTACAGTAGAGGCTCCCCAATGGTTTGCCCGATAATAAAAATCATCACAAGCAATGCAGCTTCCAAATAGAACCCTATAGGGATACACTAACTAAGGATGACATCTGATATAGAATGGCCTTGGCACACAATACACGCACTAAACAACTGTACCACAACAAGAATTTCCCACATGGCACACAGAGAGCCCTCAGCAATACACTGGAATATCAGGAACTGGAAACGCATGAACTTCCGTAACTGGCACTGGTTTATTTTTTCTTATTACACCACATGCCCGCCACTGTACCATATCATCCTTTTATGCATTGTTTCTACTTGGTGCTTGAGATGAAGCAAATCAAGTGATTTGTGTAGTGAGGGAGGGTCTGGCCTAGGAGATCCAAGACCTTATACAAGGTTAAATAGGTACTTCATTTACACTGCCAAACTAGGCCAAGATGAAACTTAAAAGGGGATCCTGGAGAAGAGGATTTATCAGCTCTGTCCCCATTCCTAAGGTTCCCTGAACCTCCTAGCCACGCAGAAGTCCCCAAGTCACAAAACTGCTTCAGCCAATCTCTACCCCTGGACTATATGTAATCCTGAAAAAAAGTCGGAGACATGCAGCTCTCTGAAACGCTAAGATGTCAGAATGGGATCTCAGAACCATCAAACATTTGGTTAACATTAGTCAACAGGATCACAAGAAACGGTTTGAGGGGAAAAAAAAAACTTAATCAAATATCAAAAATCTGAGAAGAATCCAATGAAAAGTAACCAAAATGCATATTTTCTAGTATTGTCAATATCCAGAACAAAATTCAAGATTATCTGTGCTTAGGGACCTGGTCATAGTAAGGAAGACTAAAACCCAACCACTACGAATAAGCCAACTGAAAGTTTGAAAAATCAATATCGGACCAAGAAGATAGATTTTTGTAAAGTTTTATGAGAAATGAGAGCTCTCCTCAATGCCCTGTACTGCCTATCGTCAGGTAAAAAAGGGAACTTGTCACCAGGAACCTAAGGTACACTACAGAATGGTTGCAGAAGCCATTACAGCGGCAGTGCAAATCTGCTTTTCTAAGCATTTGCATTAACAATAGAATTGTGTGTTATAACTTACTCTTGACATCCTCACAAAATCCTGGGGTAGTCACAGGGGGCGGCTCGTGGTTTGGAGCATTTAAAAAAACAACATGTGACTTGTCTGTGTTACTCCCTCCTCAGATCTTAGCCCCCACCTTTGGGCTCCTGTACAGCTCCACAAGAAAACTTTAGGATCCAGCTTTTGTTTAGGGTAAAACCCTTTATTTAATCCATCATGGCGTCCATAGGTAAAATACAGGTGGAACGGTCAAGCTTGTCAACACGTTTCTAGCACGTTCACGAGACTCTTACTCAATGACTGACTGTACAGCTCCACTCCTGCTCCTTCTCAGAGGTCACAGCCTGGTGAGATGACGTAGTGGGGGAGGGACAAGTCTGTACAGGAGCACAAAGATGGAGACAGCCTGCAGCTCAGACAAGTCACATGTTTTTTTTAAAGTATCCAAACCAAAGTCAGCCCTGTGTCTACCCCAGGATATTGTCAGGATGCAAGAGCAGTTATACACAGAATTTATTGTAATACAAAATGCTTAGAAAAAGGCAGAGAGCATTTTTGCACTGCAGGTGTCATGGGCTCTTACAATCTGTCTTTAGGAAATAGGTCCCTGGTGACGGTTCCCTTTCATAAAGATAAGCTAAGCGGGAAGGTACAGGGAATTTATCAAAAGTGTCTGAGAGCAAAGTTGTGAGCTCAGCTTTTATTTTAATAAACTGCTGTGGGAAATGAAAGCGGAGCTCTGATTGTTGCCACAAACAACTAGAACAGTTCTGCTATGTATGTCATCCCCCTCATTGTCAGCCATGCTAATGAGGACCTATACAGTTTCCTAAATTTGTCCATTTTAGTAAAATAGTGTTTCTTCATAAAGGGGAAAAACCCACAAAACCTGAAAATTTTTTCCCCAAATTAATGAGTAAACTGACATGTGGGTGTTCCCAGTTGTCTCTACATAGTCCAACGCCTCTTAAACAGTGTGTAGACTTTGATGAGTCACAGTATTTGAGATCACAATACCAAAAAATAAATCAAGATCATCAACAGGGTTATGAAAGGGGTGCCCCAGAAATAGTACTGTATAAAATACTGAGTGAAGTGGTGCTCTAAGTCTATAACCCTATGTGGATGAAATCATCCCTCTAAGAGGTTCCTGTAGGAATGGCTGCAGTTCAGCCAAGTACTTCGCTCTGTGTCATCAATGGTTACAGCACGTAGATGATTATTTTCACCCTTATGGAACCATCATCTTTAGTTAGCGTTATTGGACTACGCTTGAGAAGGTTTTTATAAGATACTGTAAACATAACGCAGATGCATTCAGCAATGGATATAAATCCTGACGGTACCTCTAGAATTCGTTTCAAAGAGTCAACATAGTTTTTCTCGCTTCCACAATGGATCCAAGATGTATCTTCTAACAACCTATGAAAACAATTCAAAGTATATCAGTATTACCAAGCATACCAATGGAGCAACAACATAAAATTAATGAAACTAATACACTTGCCATATACTGGAATCACTACATTTCTAAAACTCGCTTTAAGCACAAAATTTCTTGTATTTTGGTTGTAAAGTCGCAATATACAAGCAGTCCCCTACTTAGAACACCCGACTAAAAACGACCCTAGATACAAGGACCTCTGGTAATTAGTAATTTACGTACGTTAGCCCTAGGCTACAATGAACAGCTATAACATCATAGAGGGTTCTGCAATGAAGCTTTATTATTATACTGGTTCTTATGACAATCACAACATTTTTAATCCAATTGTCACAGAGACCAAAATAATTTTTTCTGGAGCTACAATTATAGAATATACAGTTCCGACTAACATACAAATTCAACTTAAGAACAAACCTATAGAACCTATTGTATGGTAACCCGGGGACTGCCTGCTTTCAAAAATCTGTAACTTTTTTATTTCCATGTACACAGCTGTGTGATGCTTATTTCTGCGTAACCATTACACTTCAAAATGGTGGTATTAATATTCCATGCCGTGTACGGGAAGCGGGAAAAAAATTCCAAATGCAGTGAAATGATGTAAAAAAACGCATTTGTGCCTATTCTTGTGGGCTTGGATTTTACGATTCACTGTGCCCCCAAATGACATGTCTACTTTATTCTTTGGGTCGTGATTACGGGGATACCAAATTTGTATAGGTTTATAATGTTTTCAACATTTAAAAAATAAAACATCTGTACAATTTTTTGGCGCTAATAACTTTTACATACTTTGGTGCACAGAGCTGAGGGTGGTGTCATTTTTGTGGATTTTGATTAAGTTACAATGTATCTTTTTTAGGACTGTACGACTTTTGAACTTTATAGAATTTAAATTTTTTTTTAAATGGCAAAAAAGTGCCATTTTCGACTTTGGCGCGATTTTAGTTACGGGGTTAAACGCAGTGAAAAACCTTATCATATTTGATAGATGGGCATTTTCGGACGCGTGATACTTGAGTGTTATGATTTTTACTGTTTATTATATTTATATCAATTCTAGGGAAAGGGGGGTGATTTGAATTTTTAGGTTTTTTTATTATCATTTTTTTAACCCTAGGTGTCTGATCGATCCTACCTATACTGCCATACTACAGTATGGCAGTATGTGGGGATTTACTACTCATCGACTTACAATGTATGAGTAATGAATGGGTTAACCCGAAGAAGCGACGATCCCACGGAGAAGATGGCATCTTTTTGGAGCCAACCGGCACCTTTGGCCGGCGGCGATCAGCGGTAAAACCGCACGACGGGGGTTACGGAAGCTTGCGCAATATGCAGCAAAGACTTACTGGCTATGGAGAGGGCTCGGCCCGCGAGCCCCTCCATGTACGGGACCCGACATGTGACGTACTATTACATCACATTTGGAAGGGGTTAAAAAGTCAGTTATTGCTTCTGCTTGTCAAAGCTTTCAATCGTATCAAGCTCCTCACGAGCCAATACAGAAGTGAAATGGAGGAGAAATTCGTTTAGGGTTGCAGTGCTTCAGGGTCCCATGAGCAGGAAGAATCTCGGGACAGGAGCTCCAATGATATCTAGCTCTGTCCACACCTCCCGCTCCTCGGAGTCCAGCAGTAATAGCGCTGATCACTTCCGGGTGGGACTTCAGGCGGAGACCTTGAGTCTGCTGGCGAACTCCTGTGCTGGGGCGACCTCCTGGATGCCCACAGAGATGGATCTGAGTGTTACCTCCGGCACACCAGTGCCAATAGTCCACCAACACTGCCTAGACACACATTTTACAATGGGGTCCGGTAAAGCCACAAGTCCAAAATGCCCTTTTCTATAAAGAATGCTGATAATACACAATTATATTTACATCTCCAGCAATGAACACCCTCCTAAGTGCTCAGCACTAATTTTGTGAATTGCTGAAGTCACCTTGAATAGACAAAACAATTAGCTAACACTGCAGGTATTGAGAAAAAAGAAAAACACATCTGTAATATTTCAAGACATTTTGTGATGAGCACAAGAGCACGGTGGTTTTTTGAAGCCAAGGCTTAGAGAAAGAAAAAAGGTTGCCATTCCCCATCCAATGTACAATAAATCAAATTGTCTTTATAATCTACTAAAGATCCTTATGTATTCTAATTAACTTTTAGTTGGATAAGATTTTAACTCTCATAAATGCATTCAGATAATTGAGAGCAAGTTCTCGCAAATAATGTTCTTATCCAGATAATTACGGAGTGAATGTATAATTATTGCAGTTTCCTGGCACATGGCAGAAGGGATTGTGGGAGGTTTCTTCTCACTGATGTTTTCATATGCAGAAAAAAAGTTTTCTATTACATTAGTATAAATATTATGTTACTTTTGTCCTCACAATAAGAGAGATTTATCATTAGGCGGCTCCTTGGGGACAGTTCTATGTCTGTCTGTGGAGTCCATTAAGGTGGTTTTGTCCTTTTAATAAATTTTCTTATGCTTTACTTGTGTCTGGGATTTTTAATTTTTTTTAAGTTGTAAAAAAGATGCAAAATGCATCAAAAGTTGTAGCGCATACACCAACAGGGGGGCTGGGGTAACTATGCAACTTTTTCTTAAAAAATCCCAAGTCAGGAATGGCTTTGCACACGGCTGAACTAGCGGTAGTGCTATGTTTGCCACTACAAGCAGTCCCCTAATTAAGGACACCCACTTACAGACGACCCATAGTTAAAGACGGACCCTCTGCCCACTGTGACACTCTGGTGAACCTCTCTGGATGCTTTAGTATATTCCAGACTGCAATGATGAGCTGTAAGGTGTCTGTAATGAAGCTTTATGATAATCCTTGTTCCCGATACAAGCAAAAAAATTTGAAACGCCAATTGTCACTGGGGCAAAAAAGATTTTTTTTGTCTGGATCTACAATTACAAAATATACAGTTTCAATTTACAACAAATCAACTTAAGAACAAACCTATGGCAACCTGTATGTATCTTGTATGTAAACCGGGACCGCCTGTTAGTGAAGTGGCAGGAAAAGTCCGTGCGACACATTGAGCAATGAAAAGTTGCAAAAACCCTCTATGCAACTTTTTTGCGACTTTTGTACACAAAAAAGCCCAACAATCCGATGATAAATCTACCCCAAATTTGTAATTTCCAGGCCCCTTCTAAACTCGCAACGGTGCTACTGGAACGCACGGGCCGAACGCTGCAAACGGAACTGAAACTCGGCATGTCAGTTCAGTTCCGATTTGCAGAGTTCGGCCGTGTGTCCGAGAGCATGCGCTGCAAGTGTGATGCAAGTTCATTCGTCTCACACTCCCGAGTGTAGAAGGGGCCTATATTTCCAATGAAACGTATTACTTCATGCATTATGTCTAAAAGTGGTGTCACCCTTCACGTATATCTAGGGCAGGTGCTGCTCAGATACCCACTCCGATGCAACTTATACAACTATAACCAACCTTCATGACTGTAACCAGAAGGGTTAAATGGGTTGTCCTCTTTAGCAAATAATGTATATTTATAGTTTAATAAAAAATTTTAAATTTTCCAATATGTTCTGTATGAATTCGTCAAAGGTTTCTAGATCTTGCTTGCTGTTCAAGCAAATCTGATCAGAATAATTTTTTTTTGCATTGCCGCCAAAAAAAGTTAAAATAATAGAGGATTTTTTTTGGGGGGGGGGGTTCTTGTTTTGGTATGGTAAAGCTCAGGAAATGCTACATAGCACTCATATTTGTTTCAGCAAAATTTGCCCTCCAAAAGTGTGATGGCGCCTCCTTTCGTTCTGCCCTCTGTTATGAGCTCATAGTGGTCACATCCACATGTAGGGTATTGCCAGTTGCTTCAGCGCCTCCTGCTCTATCACAGAGCTGCAGATAGGACACTATGTACAATCTGCTTCGCCCCCTGATCGATCACATGCTGCCTGCAGATAGGACACTATGTACAAATCTGTCAGTCCTCCTGCTCTAATGCATGCTGCCATGTGACACTAGTACAATCTGCTCAGCTCTCCTGCCTCAAACATGCTGCTGCAGATGGGACACTATGTACAATGTGCTCAGCTCATCCAGATCACTAACATGCTGCCGCAGATAGGACATACGTACAATCTGCGCTCAGCTCTCCCGCTATATAAAAATGCTGCCTGCAAATAGGAGACTATGTACAATCTGCTCAGTCCTCCTGCTCTATAACATGTGCCTGCAGATAGGACACTATGTACAATCTGATCACTCCTTGCTCTATAACATGCTGCCTGCAGATAGGACACTATGTACAATGCTCCGCTCTCTGCTCTATAACATGCTGACTGCAAGATAAGACACAATGTACAATTGCTCAGCTCCTCCTGCTCTATACCATGCTGTCTGTACATAGACTTTTGCTTTTTCATGTGACTTTTTAGTTTCCTGTTTTACTGATGTAAAGTTTCTTCATTGGTTCCTGGGGCTTTGTGGTGTACTAGGCACAACTGGATGTTTGCACCAAAATATGAGCAAATAGACGCACATGCTGAAAGACAGAATTATGATAAATGACCCCCATAGTTTGCAGAAAGTAAACAAACATAGCAGGCCTAGCTCTTTCTTTTATACAGTAGTAAAGTGTTGCAAAAGTCTGCACTGTTTCTAATGGATAAGGGAGCGCAATGATAATCAATCAATCTGTAAATGGATAATTCATATCCAGTATATGACACACACAAGTTATCAAACCTCCAGTGATTAGGGAATGGGGTCTATTTACTTATGTTGGACTAACAAGGTTTTCCACTTCACACTTATGTAGGGAGCAGCAGTCTCACTCACATGCAATAAATGCATCACATTCAGGGATCGCTTTTGTCATAACTTATTGGGGAGATGTATTAATGTGTAGGGTTTTAGTGTAGAGTACAACTAGACACTTCTCTGCTGTGTCACATAAATCATTGGGGCACATTTACTTACCCGGTCCTTCCAGGAGGAACCTGTAGGAGCACTGCAGCGCTACATCATCTCTTGACACACTCTGAGTAGTTATGCACTGAGCATAACTACACCAGGTGAGAGCATAACTAACCTGACCTTCGTCACCAGAAATAGGATTTCCTTGAACCAACAGGTGTTTGCCCTATGAGCGCATTTATGTCCTTTTATTTTTCGTTTTAGTCTAACAGTTGATTAACCCCTTCCCGCCACGGCCCTTTTTCGATTTTGCGTTTTCATTTTTCACTCCCCACATTCAAAAATCTGTAACTTTATTTTTCCATGTACAGAGCTGTGTGATGGCTTATTTTCTGCGTAACAAATTACACTTCAAAATGGTGGTATTAAATATTCCGTGCCGTGTACCGGGAAGCGGGCAAAAAATTCCAAATGCAGTGAAATTGGTTTAAAAAACGCATTTGTGCCATTTTCTTGTGGGCTTGGATTTTACGGATTTCACTGTGTGCCCCAAATGACATGTCTACTTTATTCTTTGGGTCGGTACGATTACGGGGATACCAAATTTGTATAGGTTTTATAATGTTTTCATACATTTAAAAAAATTAAAATACAAATTTTTTGGGGGGATTTTGCCATCTTCTGGCGCTAATAACTTTTTCATACTTTGGTGTACGGAGCTGTGGGTGGTGTCGTTTTTTGCGGATTTTGATTACGTTTACAATGTTATAATTTTTAGGACTGTACGACCTTTTGATAACTTTTTATAGAATTTTTATTTTTTTTTAAATGGCAAAAAAGTGCCATTTTCAACTTTGGGCGCGATTTTCTGTTACGGGGTTAAACGCAGTGAAAAACCATTATCATATTTTGATAGATCGGGCATTTTCGGATGCGTTGATACTTGATGTGTTTATGATTTTTACTGTTTATTTATATTTATATCAATTCTAGGGAAAGGGGGGTGATTTGAATTTTTAGGTTTTTTTATTATCATTTTTTTAACCCTAGGTTGTCTGATCGATCCTACCATATACTGCCATACTACAGTATGGCTGTATGTGGGGATTTTACTACTCATATATTACAATGTATGAGTAATGAATGGGTTAACCCGAAGAAGCGACGATCCACGGAAAGATGGCCATCTTTTTGGAGCCACCAGCACCTTTGCCGGCGGCGATCAGCGGTAAAACACCCGGCACCGATCGCGGGTGTTACTGGTAAGCCTTTGCTGCAATATGCAGCCCGCGAGCCCTCTCCATGTACCGGGACCCGACATGTGACGTACTTTTACATCACATTTGGAAGGGGTTAAAAAGTCAGTCATTGCCTCCTGCTTTGTCAAAGCTTTCAATCGTATCAGCATCCTCAGGATGCCAATACAGAAGTGAGATGGAGGAGAAATTCTGATTAGGGTTGCAGCTTGCCTTCAGGGTCCCATGAGCAGGAAGAATCTCGGGACAGGAGCTCCAATGATAATCTAGCTGTGTCCACACCTCCCTGCTCCTCCTGTAGTCCCAGCCAGTAATAGCGCTGATCACTTCCTGGGTGGGACTTCAGGCGGAGACCTTGAGTCCTGTCTGGCGAACTCCTGTGCTGGGGCGACCTCCTGGATGCCCACAGAGATGGATCTGAGTGTTACCTCCGGCACCCGTGCCAATAGTCCACCAACACTGTCCTAGACCACACATTTTACAATGGGGTCCGGTAAAGCCACAAGTCCAAAATTGCCCTTTTCTATAAAGAATGCTGATAATACACAATTATATTTTACATCTCCAGCAATGAACACCCTCCTAAGTGCTCGGCACTAATTTTGTGAATTGCTGAAGTCACCTTGAATAGACAAAACAATTAGCTAACACTGCAGGTTATTGAAAAAAAGAAAACACATCTGTAATATTTCAAGAACATTTTGTGATGAGCACAAGAGCACAGGTGGTTTTCTGAAGCCAAGGCTTAGAGAAAGAACAAAAGGTTGCCATTCCCAAATTCCAATGTACAATAAATCAAATTGTCTTTTATAATCTACTAAAGATCCTTATGTATTCTAATTAAACTTTTAGTTGGATAAGATTTTAACTTCTCATAATATTTGCATTTAGATAATTGAGAGAAAGCTTCTCGCAAATAATGTTCCTTATCCAGGATAATTACGGAGTGAATGTATAATTATTGCAGTTTCCTGGCACATGGCAGAAGGGATTGTGGGAGGTTTCTTCTCACTGATGTTTTCATATAGCAGAAAAAAATGTTTCTATTACATTTAGTATAAATATTATGTTACTTTTTGTCCTCACAATAAGAGAGATTTATCATTAGGCGGCTCTTTGGGGACAGTTCTATGTCTGTCTGTGGAGATCCATTAAGGTGGTTTTGTCCTTTTAATAAATTTTCTTATGCTTTACTTGTGTCTGGGATTTTTAATTTTTTTTTAAGTTGTAAAAAAGATGCAAAATGCATCAAAGGTTGTAGCGCATACACCAACAGGGGGGCTGGAGTAACTATGCAACTTTTTCTTAAAAAATCCCAAGTCATGAATCTGGCTTTGCACACGGCTGAACTAGCGGTAGTGCTATGTTTTTGCCACTACAAGCAGTCCCCTACTTAAGGACACCCAACTTACAGACGACCCATAGTTAAAGACGGACCCCTCTGCCCACTGTGACCTCTGGTGACCTCTCTGGATGCTTTAGTATATTCCCAGACTGCAATGATCAGCTGTAATGTGTCTGTAATGAAGCTTCATTGATAATCCTTGGTCCCATTACAGCAAAAAATTTTGAAACGCCTATTGTCACTGGGGCAAAAAAGATTTTTTGTCTGGATCTACAATTACAAAATATACAGTTTCAATTTACATACAAATTCAACTTAAGAACAAACCTATAGCACCTGTATGTATCTTGTATGTAACCCGGGGACTGCCTGTATAGTGAAGTGGCAGGAAAAGTCCTGTGCGACATTTGAGCAATGAAAAGTTGCAAAAACCCTCTATGCAACTTTTTTGCGACTTTTGTACACCAAAAAAGCCCAACAAATCCGATGATAAATCTACCCCAATATTTGTAATTTTCCAAGGCCCCTTCTACACTCGCAACGCGTGCTACTCGGAACGCACGGGCCGAACGCTGCAAACCGGAACTGAACTCGGCATGTCAGTTCAGTTCCGATTTGCAGAGTTCGGCCCGTGTGTCCCGAGCAGCATGCGTTGCAAGTGTGATGCAAGTTCATCACCTCACACTCCCGAGTGTAGAAGGGGCCTATATTTCCAATGAAACGTATTACTTCATGCAATTATGTCTAAAAGTGGTGTCACCCTTCACGTATATCTAGGGCAGGTGCTGCTCAGATACCCACTCCGATGCAACTTATACAACTATAACCAACCTTCATGACCTGTAACCAGAAGGGTTAAATGGGTTGTCCTCTTTTAGCAAATAATGTATATTTATAGTTTAATAAAAAATTTTTAATTTTCCAATATAGTTTCTGTATGAATTCGTCAAAGGTTTCTAGATCTCTGCTTGCTGTCAAGCAAATCTGAATCAGAATAATTTTTTTTTGCATTGCCGCCAAAAAAGTTAATAATAATAGAGTTATTTTGGGGGGTTTTCTTGTTTTGGTATGGTAAAGGCTCAGGAAATGCTACATAGCACCTCATATTTGTTTCAGCAAAATTTGCCCTCCAAAAGTGTGATGGCGCTCCTTTCGTTCTGCCCTCTGTTATGAGCCCATAGTGGTCACATCCACATGTAGGGTATTGCCAGTGTGCTCAGCTCCTCCTGCTCTATCACATGCTGCCTGCAGATAGGACACTATATACAATCTGCTCAGCTCCCCCTGCTCTATAACATGCTGCCTGCAGATGGGACACTATGTACAATCTGCTCAGCTCATCCAGATCTATAACATGCTGCCTGCAGATAGGACACTACGTACAATCTGCTCAGCTCCTCCTGCTATATAAAATGCTGCCTGCAAATAGGAGACTATGTACAATCTGCTCAGCTCCTCCTGCTCTATAACATGCTGCCT